>JAOYMZ010049990.1:0-14118 GCA_025802335.1 Pinguicula primuliflora | reverse complement strand
ATATTTTTCCTGCTACGCACACTTGTGTGGTATAATTGATTTGTTCCCTTATCTTCGTGCGTATGCATATTTTGACAATGTCTAATATGCTTCTTTTATATGTAGATTCAACAGCTTTCTGAAAGGTGCCATACTGTCGGGTGAACCACTTATAAAATCTCGTCGACATACAAGTATATGGTACTCCCTGCAGAGTAACCCAGCATAAGCGTCCTTGTGGCGGTACATAATCTCCCTGTAGACTCCAAGTATGCATTTCACAAAAAGCATGTAGCATTAGGTCAGACTGATCATTTAAGATTTTCAGATTCATCTCTTTTGTTTCAGGTAGTAATAGCCTCCTAGTGTCGTCTACAAACCCCATTTCCACGTCTCCATACCCCCTCAGGTTCATCGCATCCTGAATATCATTTTCAGAGCTTTCCCAGCCAATTGTTGCCAAAATTGCGTGTTGTAGCCACTTAGTCTCTGTATCAGCTGGGGAGAAATCCCCTTCGTAGTATTCATTTGTGGCTTTTTGGATGTATCTGTCATTTGTGGCTTTTTGGATGTTAACAAAGGTTGAGATTTCTTTCTTTGCGAAACAAACTCAATTACTTTTCTTCCCACTTTTTCTTTCCAATTTTCTCGTGCTTCCCGAGTAGTAGGTTTGCCATATTTGGATAGATTCACTTCCAAAAAGTCTTTCCCAATCCATATGCCTTGTGTTAACTCTTCAATTTTCACAGATTTTGGAAAGGAGACAAAACCATACCTTTGGTTCCGCACATTTCGACGTTGTGGGATGTGAATGTCCTTTATTGACCCATACTCCTGAAATATTTTCAGCATCTGCTGTTTTTCCCATGTTTCTGGAATTCCTGAGAAGTATAGAGTTTGTGAAGTTTCCTGAAGCCTGTTCAGGTATTTTTTTGATGTCTGCCCGCGTCTGTTATCCCATTGCCTCTGTTCTCTCTCTCTTCGCTTGATTCCTCTTAGTCGTTGCTGCAATTCTCTTCTCATTGTGCAACTTTGAACAGTATTCTTTCTCTTAGACAGGCGTGTCGTGCTTCCTATAACCAGGAAAATGGAGAAACCAACGTAGGCTCCCTCCTGTCAAGCGAGCTCGCCCAGAATGACAAAGGAGGGCAACTACCCGGCCATTCCTACACCTCCAGACACCCTTCCAAGATCCATTTTTAGGAGAAACCACAAGAGCCTAAACTTCTGCCAAACGAGCTCACCCGGAGAGGCAAAGAAGTTTAGCTCACGGCCCTTCCCATCTTTCTCTCTATTCTGTTTGTGTTGTTGCAGGAGTTGCTATTTTCGCACGGCCGAAGGTTTGAAGAAACTGCAAGAACCTCTGGCTCCTGCCACCCGAGCTCACCCAAAGTGGCAAAGGAGGGGTTCTGCTGCCATTTCTGTCTTCCTGCTGGTGTAAACAGTCTCAAATCACTACTTTTTCACAATTTTTCCGGCTAGATCTGACCGGAAGGTGCAGAGGTAGAAGAATGTCGAAACCCTTGGAATATTAGATTACAAAATTGAATATTTGTTTGGATTCTCTCAACAATTTTTCACAATTTTCATAGATTTTGTTTGGATTCTCTCAACAAAATTGAAAATTTGAGCTTCGGCGGCGACGGGCGGCAGCGACGGACTTCGGAAGACCGGGGTTAGAGCTCGTACGGCGACTGTTCCGATGAAAATGACAAAATAGAGAAGAAAGGAGGGACCAATTCATAATCGCGCATCACGGACTTCAGAAGTCCGAGATGTAATTTAAAAACGACATTACCAATGCCAAGATATGCTAATTACCGTCATTAGTAATTTTAATGATGCCCCCTCATGCGAAAGCAGAGAGTTATAAATCACTATCTTGGAAAGTCCGAGCACAGGTCTCGATTTTTCGAAATTCGAGTTGCGACAAATTCAAAAAAAGACCTACACTTTGTTGCACAAAATAAATTTGCCTTGCGGTCGTGTCTTAAGATAGATTGACAATCATACCCTCGTAACTTCGTTGATATATCCGTTCTGCCGATCAGGGTTTTTAATCTAATTTACAGAGACAGAAACCCTTGCCATCGTCAAGTTCAGAGCTCGGAAAGAAAGGAAAATAATCTGGTAAGTTTATAGTTGGAGTTTGAATATTGTTCTTCGTTAGATTCGAGTGCGGTCGACCCTCTAGTTATCAAATTTCTAATATTACTTTCGTTTATCTCAACTTGAATTCTTCGCGTAACATCTGCGAGTTTCACTCGATTTTTCCTGTTTGCAGCCGAAGGTTTCATCAAGATGTTGCTCCAATTTTACATCAATGAGAATGGCGACAAAGTTTACACAACGAAGGTATCTATATGCTAATATATTTAAATTTCTTGTTGACTGTAGTCTTCTGTATCTAGTTAGTTTCGTGTTGTACCAGTATTAAGGTATTGGGCTTCATGATAACATTTCGTGTCTTTGCTGCTGTTTCATGTTTTTGTTTTGTTTTCTTTGTTTCCTTGCTTTAGTAAATTTGTAGAAACTGCTGCTGAAGAGTTTTGGCTGGGTTGGTAGCTCTAATGAACATTTTCTCGTTGTTGTAGTTATAAATTCTTACGAGTCAGTTAAATCTTGATCAGTCTCCTTGTCGAGAAATTACGTGTGTAGCTTTTTCCTGATACATGGGACACTCTTTCGTGCTCACAAGATATGGTTATCCATTGCATGCTTTGATACTAATTTGGGAATCCGTACCTTCATTAAGCTGAATTCATCATGTGAGAGGAAACTTGGTTTATAATTGTACATTATGCTTTCTGGTTGCAGAAGGAATCTCCGGTGGGATTGGCAACTAAGTCTGCTCATCCTGGTAACTACCCTGCTCTATGCTCTTCAACATAACTTCTATTGGCTTGGATGCTTTTGTATACCTCACTTACCCATTCATCTAAGGTAGTTCAAGTCCATTGGAGCATACATCGTGCATTAAGTTCCATGATTTTGCCATAGATGTATTTTCATGCAATCCTGCCTATTGCATCAACTGTTTATGGTACTGGATTCTGTTTTTTCTTATCATTTCAGCCCGCTTCTCCCCGGATGATAAATTTTCCAGGCAGAGAGTTCTGCTGAAGAAACGCTTCGGCCTGCTGCCAATTCAACAATCACCACTCAAGTACTGATTAGGTGCCATAACTTCACAGGCTTAGATGAAGGTATCATTCCCATTTGAATGGGAATTTGGTGTTTACGACTTTTCGAAAAACATAAACGCAAGACCATCTTTTTTTTTTTATTATTATCATTGCCACCCTTCGTGTTGGGATGTTTATGTAATCTAGGGGGATATTCACGTATTACAATGTCCAGAATTGCTTTTTAGGCTTTAATCGTGTAATCTGAGGGATCAGCCTTGGAAAAGATTATGCAGCTGTGGCCGAAACTACTGTGTGGGTGGCGGGTGGCCCGATCACTCTCAAATTATTTTCATTTGTCATTTTTTGGTCATAAATCTCAACAGTTGAATACTAATTCAGGACATCACACAGTGGAAGACATCCAATTTTTTTCCGGTGCCGAACTTACGGTGTCGAATTTATCATACAGTACCGAAATTTAATCTCAGGCGTAGGGTCTGTGTCTGAATGGTCAAGATCATTTCACTTAAACCGTATCTAAATTTAAGTGAAATGATCTTGGTCGTTCAGACGCAGATCCTACGGTTGAGATTAGATTTCGGCACCGTACCAATTTTTCGGCACCGTAAGTTTGGCACCTGAAAAAAATTCGGAAGACATCATACTACCCTTGGAATAATTGTACAAATGATTTCTGCAACAATTCTATTTTGAAATCTAATATCCCATTTCTTTTTTGATTTATTTTTATTGTTCTTTTACTTAAAAAGCATTTAAAAAAAAGGAAGAAAAGAAATAAAATACTAAATTGTCTTAATTCCTTCTAATCAAGTCAATTGTTAGAAGATTTTTCACTAATCCATTTCCGTCGAAAGAAAAAACTCTTCGAAAATTAAAAAACTCGTAACTATTTCATCGAAAACCTCGGTTGGATCCTTCAACATGTTGTTCGAGAATTTTTCGGACACGCATGTGGACTTGGATCGAACAATTACCGGTATCGTAAAGGAAATTCTTTCGACGCACACGCTGCAGGCCCAACCAGCTTCATCACTGCAGATGGAAGAATGATGAACGACCCATCAAAGTCTCAGGCAGCAAGAATGATGGTCGAACTGAAAACGTTGCAGGCTAAGAATTTTAATAGAGGAACGGAAATGGGGGTGATGACATTTTGAAAAACATAACGTGAGACCAGCTATTCTATCATTGCCACCCTTGGTGTTGGGATCTTTCTGTAATCTAGGGGGCATATTCACTTATTACAATGGCCAGAATTGCTTTTTACCCTTTAATCGTGTAATCTGAGGGATGAGCCTTGGAAAACATTATGCAGCGGTGGCGGAAACTACTGTGGGTGGCCCGATTCACACTCAAATTATCTTCATTTGTCATTTTTTGTCATGAATCTCAACTGTTGGTGAATACTAATTGAGGTCATCACAATGGAAGACATCAATATTGTTCAGACTATCTTTCCCTAAGATAAAAGATAATAGATTAATAAAGACGACCCCAAGGGGTTGGTCTAGTGGTGGAGGTCTGAAACTTAAGTCTCTAAAGAGGAATGAGGTCTCAGGTTCAATCCCCACTGTATGCAAACAATTCTTTGAGGCCACGACTGCGGGCCAATGACACGAGTCTTACCTAGTCCATGTGGAGGGCTCGCTTTGCATGGATCCCATGGATTAGTCGGACCAAAATGGTTCCGGATACCATGATTATCCAAAAAAAAAAAGATTAATAAAGACATAATTGATACCAAAGGTTGGCATAGGGATGGTGGATGGTTTGTACTACTGCTCAAAAGAGTAAGTTTTTTTGGGAGCAATTTTACGTGTACTTAATTTTTTATAATAGTACAAAACGACTTCGTTCTGTCTAAAAAACATAATTTATGACAAAAAACAATCATAAATGTGTACTCAATTGAGTACTTAAGTATTGTAAATACTTATGTTAAAATGATGTTGTTTTAACTTGTGTACTCAATTGAGTATAAAATCTGTGAATAAATGTAGCATTTTCGAAAAAATTAAATACATACAGCATTTGAAATTTTTTTGTGAAGGTCATGAATACATAATAATTATTATTTTTAGGATGCCAAAGGCCATAATTATCCACATAATGCACATTACATACATTCTGTAATATTATTTCACTCCATAATATGTTATAAAGAATACATGTAAGTTAGGTCAAACAATAAACATTGTAATTGTGATAGTTAATGTCCTGTTTGCAAGTTGTAGTGATAAACTGTTTTGACTTTTGAGAAAACTTATAAAAAATTCTTTTATAAGAAAGTTATAAAGTATTTGCAGTGGGGCTTTATTGTGGCAAAAGTTAACAAAAAAAAAATAGTGTGACAAAATTATCTTAAAAGTGAATTTTTAAATAATTAGAAATTTGTCCATCGCCTTGAGCATCCCAAAAGTTACTTCAATAGAGCTTTTGACTTTTGAGCTTTTGAAAACTTTTCTACCAACAGTACACTGTCCAAAGTCAAAATCGCAAACATTTTAAAAAGAACTAAAAGCAAAAAGGTGATTTTTTTGCTGAATTTGTAAACGGGGTGCTAATACTATTTTTTTACGTTTGAGTTAGGTCCAGTAGGCTAGCCCGCATTAATAAACTCTACTACTAAAGTGGAGGGATAAAATTGGAAATCCGCATTACGTCACCCGATTGGAGACTTCAGTCTGATAGAACTCTTCGTTTGGGGTTTGGTCCATCAGTGAAGGCAGAATGAGCCACTGAGAAACATTCTGCTCCAAAGTGATCAAATTCTTCAAACTTGTTGTCCTTCCTTCATTTCGTAGACGTTTGGAACCACTATTTCCATCGAATCCGGTGGGAATTGTAGCTGGAATGGCCAGAAATTGGGAGGTTTTGGTGATTGCATTTTTGGTATCGGTATCGATCTGTGAATCGGCGATCTTCCACCCTGTATCGGAGTCTCATCGATCTGCGGCGTTGGAGCTGTTTTCTACTCCCGATGGATCTTTTTCCAGGTCAATTGAAAACCTTGACAAACCTTCGCACTCTACCTTGCATATTTGCTGGAATATACTGGGTCTTGCTAATTTTTTTCCTCTGATGCGGCGGTGTATTGTGATTGTTATGGTGAAACCTTATGAAGTGGAGGCTCTTAGGTTTTCATGTGAGATAATGTTGGGAAAGTAGCGAATTGTTGGCTTTGAAAATGTAGTTTCGTGTACGGTGGCTGATATCTCACGTTTGAGTTCATCCACTAGATAGTGAAGCACAGTCAATTGACTGTTTACTTCATGATAAAGGAAGATATGGTGCAAAATTGTGCTTTTAAATGTCTAATCCTGAATTTTTAAGCTAATGCGATGTATTTATTTCTTCTTCAGAACTTATTTGTAAGAAAGAATGGTTTGTCTTGCAAATACCATCAAGTAGTTGTGTTCGATGACTTTCTTTGATTATTCGTTAAAGTAGGAAACTTTTGCCCATGTTATTGCTTGATGTATGGTGTCTGTTTATGTCTTAAAAACAAATGATTGTTTAGTATGCTGTTTCAATTTGAACTTGCAATCTTGGAGGGCCATGTTCTTCTTCCCTTTGTCCTTTAGTGATTAATCATGCCTCCTCCTGTTATTCTTTACTTTGCTTGACCATGGACGAAGATAATTTTAAGATGTTGCTTCTGTTGGGATCACCATAATCATACTTTATAATTATCATTTCCAGTCTTGAGGAGACATATGAGGCATTGAGAACATTTGAAGTTCTTGGGATCGAAAAATCGGCTGATATAAGAACTCCTGCGTGTGGTTATGTACTGGAAACTCTGCAGTCTACAACTTCAGATCTGAAGGAAATATTTCATGCATTAAGGAGTAATGGCATACTGAAGTGTGATCTTAAAATCGAATCTTTGCAGGTATCTAGGAATATTTTTTTCAATTTCCCTTCTCTCTCTCAAGTAGGTATGTTATGAAACATGTTTTCTGACCCTTCCTTATTTTTTCTTAGGGATTTCAATCTAGACTTGAAAACTCTCTAAATGGTGCAAATACGCTTCTTGATTTTTACTATACTATCGGAGGTTTAGTGCTTCTAAAGGTAAATAATTCAGCCAATTTGATAAAGTTTTACATCTATCATTTCTCCTACTTGGATTAAAACTTTGTATTGTTATTCTTTCAATCCTTTTATGTTGACTGCTTCTAACTATTGCTCATTGTAGCTTGTTCAATTCTCCTGATATGCACTTTCTCATTTTATACCATTCTCATCTGTTCTACAGGTCCAGACTCCTGGATTCGATCTCCAAATTGTAGATGGTGATAGAATCTTGCGCTCAATAAAGGTGACTTTGATCTTGTGGCTTATTTTCGACAAACTTGCTTTCTTACTGCCTATTGCTCGATTATCTTTCTTGTATTCCTAACTCTTAATAGTTTATGGCAGGCTCTCAGTCAGAGTGATGGCAAGTGGCGCCATAGTCCCAGTAACACAGAGTCTAGTATTGTTGCAGCTGGTAATTGATAAATGTTGTCCAATTTGTTTCCATTTTTCTGTGACATTGCAGAGCATGATCCTATAGATGTTTCTTATCCAATTTGTTCTACTGTCAGGGATCGCACTTGAAGCCGTAGCTGGAGTTATATCTCTAGCAGCATCTGAGATTGATCACTCTCTGGTATACCAGATACTTTTTCAATTGTTTTTCCGTGAAATTGTGATGACATTTGATAAATGTAGTTGCTTTGGTTTTCTTAGAATTTTATGTATAAAAAAGTCTAGTTACATTTATTTGGTCTGAGCGTGTCTACAATTAAAACAATTAATGCCTTGACCTTTCTTGATCGAGATGCACTGGCTTCTGCTTGTTCCTACCTCTTCTAAAGCATGCCGAGTGAATTAAATCATCATTTGCCTTTTCGTGGTACAATGAGGCCAATTATTATGCCACGTTTATAAAGATGATTCTTTATTAATGGTCTTTAATGAATTTTCCATGGGAATTCGTGTAATAAGCTAATCTTTAAATTCTAGAGTACATATATTTAGTAGCTTGTTTTAATGCTGATAGCGATTTGTTTTTGTATGTCAGATTGCTTCTCTGAAAACCGATGTTTTGAAGCTTTTTGATGGAGTCGAAAGATATGGTATATTACTTTTCGTCTGCTATTTAGGATACTTCGCTTGTACAGGAATCCATTTCTAAAACTCATTTCATCATTAATCCTGCAGACTGGGAAATTTTTTCTCCTATTATGACTGATTTGTTGGACCGATGTCAACCTATTCTGTTTCATTTTCATTTTTCTTTTTTAAATATTACTACTATATTTTCAGATGATGGGGCCTATTACTTTGAAGAGAAACCTGTTGATGCACGTGGGGATCAGGGCCCTCTTTCAACTACTGCATCAGTAGTTCGTGGGATCACAGCTTTTGCAGCTGTCGCTCCTGAAAGTTTGAATGTGTGTTTGTGTACTTGATTCAGTTTCCTTAGTGTTTGTTCTTCATTACTTTTGATCTTGGGTTAGACCTAAAATGTAATGCATCGAAAATGCAGCTTCCTGGAGATAAAATTTTGGGATTGGCTAGATTCTTCCTTGGCATTGGAATTCCTGGAAGTGCCAAGGACTTATTTTACCAAATTGATGCCTTGGCTTGTTTGGATAACATCAGGCATGTCTGCAAAATTTTCCTTCTCGTGGAGTCTTTTTTTTTTTTCGTGGGGTCTTTGGCTATATATATATATATTTGTCTTTGGCTATATCAGTATTTCATATTTCTTACGGTTCGGAGATATGTAGTTATAGTTGCTCCAAGAAGCTGGATACTTGTTCAAATGTAATGATCTATTCCCCTTTTACTTCCAGGGGATCCATTCCTCTAATTTTGTCGCTGCCAGCTACCGTTATTTCAGTTACTAGGAAAGAGCAAGTCAAGGTTGGCCATCGTGATAGTTTGTATTTATTTGATTTGTTGATGTCTCCTTCCAGTTCCTGTTAACTTTAACTTTCATACTTTAAAGTTTCTATTACTGTCTCACGCTCTACTGTGATATATGATGAAGAGTAGTACAAAAATTTAATGAATTTTATACAGTTCAATGTTTTGTTCTTGATTCGGCACCTATATCTAGCTTACAGCAATATTTGATTCTTAGGTTAAGGTGACTACTGTTTTAAGTTCTTCTCCACCAAATCTGTCAGTTAAGCTCGTACAGATTTTTACCTCTGGTTCAAAAGATGGTTCGGTCATCAACCAGGTACTTTCTACTTGCTGGAAGTTGCATTAACAATGCTTCTATTGCTATTCCATCCCCACCCACCCATCCACTCCCAAAAACAATAATATTAAAATAAAAATAAAAATTATCGTTTTCACATTTAAAATAAACCCTTATTCGTCAGAACTTTGGATTTCCTTGAGCAGAATCTCAAGTATGACCCAGAAAATGAGGTGCATGTCTTGGAAGTATTGCCCGCACTTGTTGATATTGGAAACTATATTTTTTCTTTTGAGGTATGCATGTTTGTTTTTATTATCCCCCTTCAGCAAATCATTTTTCCACCTTCTGATGTTAAAGGATGATTATTGATTCGCAGATTATATTTGATGACCGGGAACAAAAGAGAAACTATGCTACTGGAGGGCGGACTAAAGTACCTATTTATATAACTGGAGTCGTTGACATAAAAGATGCTGAGATTGCAATTCTTGACAATGATATTGGGAGCGTAGAAACTCAGAAAAAGTATGATCTTATGCACGGTGGAGGATTATGTTCCTTTAGCATGTTTTTATTTTATGTCCTTGTTGGTGACTGGAAGTTGTTTTTCTTTCATTTTCTTTTATGGGCTCTATCTGTAAATTTTTACTCAAATTAGTTAGTTTAGATGCTTCTTGCTTTCTTTCATTAGCAGTGGATTCCCTAAGAGTTGTTTATGTCCAAACCTTTAATATCATTATTTTGTTCTCTCACTGAATTTCTTTGTTAATCATTTTGCTTGGTGCTTTACATGTCATCTTGTTCTGTTCTCTGACAATATCAGTCTCATGAATGTTTGTGATATTCCGCATGAAATGTCTTTAATGGAGTTTCATTAATACTGTTTTGCATATCAGGCTAAATTTGCCAGGAGAGAATGCCGTTACTTTATCTGCTAATCACCTGCAGAAGATGAGGCTGTCCTTTCAGTTGAGCACGTCATCTGAAAATGCTTTCAAGCCTCAGCAGGTTATAGCTTTGGTCTTATAGTGCGGAATTATTTCTGTTTTTTCTCCTCATGTGGTCTAAATACGATATTTGGTCAGGTTTTCCTCAAGCTTACACATGAAAGTCGGGTCGAACACATCTTTGTGGTGGGAAACTCGGGCAAGAATTTTGCGACAGTACTAGTTAAGTTTTCTGCAGTTATTCACTTATAATCTGATTATGCCAAATACTATATTTATGGAATTAAAGTTTTTTTTTTAATATCAGCTTTCATATTATATCTTCTTCCACTCCAAGAATTTATAATGTCATATTTGTTGTAGGATTTTCTGGGGCTCGTTGAGAAATTATATTATCTTTCTGGTAGATATGAGATTCAACTCACTGTAGGAGACTCTGTCATGGTAAATGCTGTTTGATGAAAATCACTACATCTAACTTGTTATAAATGTCTATTTACTAGAGTTGTCTAAACTCATTTGTTTCCTCTGCTTCAGGAAAACTCTTTCCTGCAACCTCTGGGCTATATTGAATTAGATCTTCCAGATCCCCCCGAAAAGGCTGCCCGCCCACCTCCCCAGTCCGTTGACCCGTACTCCAGATACGGGCCTAAGGCAGAGATATCTCATATTTTTAGGTCTCCTGAGAAGAGACCTCCTAGATGGCTTTCAATAACTTTCTCGGTCTTAGTTTGCGTACCATTTGTCGGTTTCCTGGGCTCGACGGTATCTCTCTATTACTAACAGTAAATTGTGCCTGTGTTCTAATAAACTCTTATCCTTCCATTACTTTATTAGATTATGACTAAAAACTATATTATTTTTCTCATCCCTATAGATCTTTCTCCTTCGTGCTAACCTGAAGAATTTCCCCAAGGCAAGTAGTCCTGCAGCTTTTGCCCTTCTTTTCCATCTGGGCATTGCCGCAGTTCTTCTGCTCTATGTCGCCTTCTGGTTCAAGGTCACTCTCGAATCTCTACTCTCTATTTTCATTTGACATCGTCTGTTGGCGAAATTGCACTTCTACATGATCAACTTGACAGCAACTTTGTAATTCTACTTTCAGTTGGATCTGTTCACAACATTGAAGGCACTTGGCCTTCTGGGAGCATTCTTGATGTTTGTAGGGCACAGGACACTATCGCATCATGCATCGATCTCCGCCAAGTTGAAATCTTCGTAAAAGTATTTATACCGATGTTTGAAATCTTTATCCGATGAAGGAGGGGGAGGATGTGCTTGCTATAAGGGACAATCAGATTTTCACCTGTGATTCAGGGTTGTATACGGACAGGTTGATTAGTCTGATAGTCTGAGAGACACTAGAAGCTGAGGAACATGTAATGGCAGGACGAGTTCGCCAGCCAACGGATTTTGCAGTTTACTTCAAAAGTTTGATTTGCATTTGTTTTTTTGATAATGTTGACCGGAAAAAGAATGCTGTGTCTGTGACTGGTTTAAGATACATGTATTGCATTGAATTGCGACTTCTGGGGATTCCATTGAATTTTTCGCATTGCAGTTATTGTAGGAAGGATTGAAGAAACAGAGCAATGTGACTTGTTTTGACTGGTTTAAGCAATGTGCGGCACAAATCAAGGTGTATTAAGAAAAAATTTCTAGAAAATACAAAGCGGTAAGTGTGCAACATCATTTGTTAATGACATAATATTTGGAAGAATCATGGATTGCCATTCAGCTAAAGAAATCTGGGAATCATTGAAAGGAATCTTTCAAAGCAATAAGGATACGAAACAATTACAACTTTTCAATCTTCGCAAAGAGTACGAGATGTTACATATCTTTGACTTCGAGAAGATTAAGGATTAGTGTGGTAAATCAAATTCACTTGCTGAGTGAAAAGGTTGTTGAGTGCAGAATCGTGGAAAAGATTTTGGTGACTTTACCTGCTAGATTTGAAGCCAAAATATGTTCACTGAAGAAGCATATCAAGTTTCTGAATTAACAGTAACTGAAGTTCAGTTACTTTACTTCAAGCTGTTGAACAACGAATTGCATTTCGTGAAGGTGAGAAATCAATTGGTGATAAGGTATTGATGGCAAGATAGATGCTAAAACATAAAGTAAAGTAACTGATACTAAGAAGAAGAGTTGGGAAAAGAAAAAAGATGATAAGAAAAAAGGATCAATTCGAAAATTTCCTCCTTGTCCTCATTGCAGGAAATCAAATCACACAGAGAACTACTGCTATTTTAGGTCTGATGTGCAGGTGTAAGCAGTGCAAACAATTTGGACATATGAATAAGGTTTGCCCTAATAATAAACAGAAGGTCCAAACTCAACAGGCTCAATCTTCGGCTGTTTATGGCTAGTATTGTTGAAGAAAATCAGTCAGCTGGAAGAAAATTCGAGAGCTTGGATGCTTGACACTGGATGTACACACCATATGACACCAAATGCCGATTGTTTCAATTAATTGACAAAGGTATCCAGGTTTATGAACGCTCTGACACAAATACATCTTACAGCAGCAAAACGAATTTTAAGATATGTCAAAGGTACACTTGAATATGGACTGCTGTTTAAGTGTGCAGTTCCTGGGAGTCTTGTTGGATATTCTAATAGCGATTATGGAGGTTCTCTTGCTCATATGAAAAGTACCTCTAGATATTGCTTTACTCTAGCAACAACTATGGTTTGTTGGAGTACTAATAAGTAAGAAAGTGTTGCTCAATCAACTGCAGAAGAGAGTACATTGCTGCTTATGCAGCTGTAAATCAAGCACTATAGATCAAGAAAGTCCTGACTGATATGAGGTTGATGAAAGCAGAACCTACTGTGATTATGTGTGATAGTAAATCTGCAATAGCAATGGTCAAAAATCATGTGTTTTATGGCAAAACGAAACACATTAAGATCAAATACCATACTAAAAGATGAACTTGTGAAACTGATGTACTACAACTCAAGTAAGCAACTTGCAGATATCTTTACAAAAGCCTCGCCAATGAAAGGCATGTAGATATGACCAGAAAACTTGGACTGGTTTCTGTCAAAAACATTAAGGAGGAGTGTTAACTTAATGATGTTTTGACTTATGCTTTGTCTAATAATTATGTAGTAAGTGTGTTTACTTTCTTATAATTATGTTGTAAGTTTGTTTACATGCAGTGTAAGAAGCCAACATGTGGCATTCTACACTTATTTTTGTAGTGCTTTAAAAAATATTCTCATTCCATAACTTTTTTTTTTCTTACTGCTTCTGCAAAATCCCTCACATGCATCTCTGTTTATCTTTTAAATTACATCAGTTATCACTTCAGTAATTGATCTAAATAGAACATAAATATAATTGTTTCGAGTTTTCTTGTAATTTAAAGTTTTCAAGCAGCTATCCCTATTGTCCAGCAATACGATCATAAAATGTTCGAAGAAGTGTCTCGACTCTTGAGTCATTTTAACCCGACTAACACTGTTTTGCGAGCTTTTTCGTAATTTTTCTGTTCCTTACATCTTAAATACCGTTAGTACTTCACCGGATTCGTTATGATTGATTTATTCTTGTTTGCTGTTGCTTCTTTGTCCTTTCTGCTGCACAGCATTATTCATGCATCATGCATGTACATCTATTTTGTCCTCATCCCCAATAATTGGGGACCTTCCTCTCTTGCAGGTGCACGCCATAACGACTCTTTCAATGTCGCAAAGGTTCTGTCCCGGGGCAACGGTCTCATTACCGGAACTACCCATTTCAAATTTTTTTTTTTTTTTGCGGCAATGGAATTAAAACCCATTTACAGTTTATTTTCCTCTCATTTATTCAAATACTAGAATATTG
>JAOYMZ010049969.1:0-14122 GCA_025802335.1 Pinguicula primuliflora | reverse complement strand
ATACTAATGTACGCACTCCCATAATACACTCTAGTTTTATGCTACATCTACAGTATTTGCCGGGTGGTGTGGTGGTGGTGGTGATGGTGGTGGTGGTGGTGGTGTTCTGTAGTTGTCCCCGGAGGGGGATGGGCTTGTGTCTTATTCTCCGGTGCAAGGTGGTTAAGAATCTTTTCGCCAAAGATTTTGTGTCACCTTCTTTGGCCTTCAACGATATTGATTAGAAAACGTTTGCTGTGAAACTAAGAGTGCCGGGAATGGGCACAAAGTTGATTTTAATCTCTTAATTTTTAAACTCTTGTTTTCTTTTTCTACAAAAAAAAAAACTCACAAAATTGATATATATAGAGAGAGACACACAAATATTTGACTTGTCAAAAAATTAGATGTGATTTTGCGCGTTCAATTTTCAATTGTCATATTTTGGCTTCTTATTTCTTGATTATAATCTTGTTGTATAGGTTTATTTTGTAGATTACAGAATTTATTGAATCCGGAGGGGGATAAGACACAAGCTCATCCCCCTCTGGGGACAACTACAGAACACCCCTCACCCCTTCTCCATGAAATGGCAGATGATAACAACGACTACCACCCCGACGGTTTTTGTGCAAGGTGGTTCAGAATCTTTTCGCCAAAAGATTCTGTGCAACCTTCTTTGGCCTTCAACGACATTGATTAGAAAACGTTTGCTGTGAAACTAAGAGTGCTGGGAATGGGCACAAAGTTGATTTTGATCTCTTAATTTTTAAACTCTCATTTTCTTTTTCAACTAAAAAAACTCACAAAATAGATATATAAAAAGAGAGACACAAATATTTGACTTCTCAAAAAATTAGATGTGATTTTGAGCCTTCAAGTTTTAATTGTCATGTTTTGGCTTCTTATTTCTTGATTATAATCTTGTTGCATATGTTTATTTTGTAGATTACAGAATTTATTTCATGGATTTCAAAAAATATGAGTTTTCCTATTTTTGATATGTAATAAATTAAATAAAAAAATATTCCAAAATTTCAAGGATTGTGACTGTTGACCCCCTAAAGTTAAGGGCCTTTCAGATTTTTATCCTCTATTGTTGGGTGGGCTATTGGGCTCGATCTAATGACATTTTTTTTTGAATTTGGAATTAAAATGTATGATTGGGATTTGAATTCATTTTTTTTTCAGAATCTAAAACTCTACCTATTATTTATATAATATGGATTTTGATCTCTTGTGTATAAATTTTCCAACGATATGACCAATTTTGATGTTTGTAGCCAGAATTGTGAGATTTGCAAGGATAGATATAATAGGTTGAGTTTTATATTCTGAAAAAAAATTCAAAACCCAATCATACATTTTAGTTACCCAATTAAAAGAATTCGTATGGGTTCCAAATTAAAAAAAAAATGTCATTATAACCAGCCTAATAGTCCACCAAAAAATAGAGGATAAAAATTTGAAAGACCCTTGACTGTAGGAGTCAACAGTCTCAATCGTTAAAATTTCGGAACATTTATTTATTTATTTTTAACATATCAAAAATAGAAAAATTTACATTTTGTGAAATCCATGAAATAAATTTTGTAATCTACAAAATAAAAAAACCTAAAAACAAGATTATAATCAAGAAATAAGAAGCCAAAATATGACAATTGAAAATTGAATGTTCAAAATCACATCTAATTTTTTGACAATACAAATATTTGTATCTATCTATCTATCTATCTATCTATCTATCTATCTATATTGGGAGTTTTTTTGGTAGAAAAAGGAAACGAGAGTTTAAAAATTAAGAGATCAAAATCAACTTTGTGTCCATTCCCAGCACTCTTTGTTTCACAGCAAATATTTTCTAATCAACGTTGTTTGAGTCCAAGGAAGGTGGCTCAGAATCTTTTGGCGAAAAGCTTCTGAACCACCTTGCACTGGAAATTGCCGGGGTGGTGGTCGTTGGCATCATCTGCCACTTCTTGGAGAAAGGAATGACACATCTCCAAGGATATCTGAAGGCAAAGGGGCCGGTTGTCATAAGCTGGGTAAAAACCCAGCTCTCCACCCGGCCACGCCGGCTGCCGGCACATCCACCGCCTGAAGCTATCACACAACTTGATCCCCCCATGGTGACGAAACCAGAGAATAATATAGAAGACCATAATCCTCCGGCAACTACTACCGTGAATAATTTAGATATAGTATAGTGTATACTGTATTGTATAGGGGAGATTTCCTCTTAAAATGCTCCATCTACGGACTTAAACAACCTTCCTTTCAGTGGAACAACAAATTATATTACAAGCTTGTATCCTATGGCTTTAGGCAATCAATTCACGATAATTGTTTGTTTATCCTTCAGCATTAAGATTATTTTCTAAACCTCCTGGTATACGTTGATGTTGGGCTCTTGGTGGGTGATTTAGCATCAGAAGCTGCAAAAGTGAAGGTTTTCCTTTATGCTTGTTAGTCGAAGACTTATTAAATGTTGAAGTGGAAGTCAAGCCCTAGATCTCTTGAGCCCCCAAATGATCTTTTCTGGTTGTAGAGTATTAATGCCTTTGTCAGGCATGATCATGAACAGGAGAGCATAGGAGACCACCTTCTATATATTGTACGTAACATGATTGTAAAGATATAAGGATATAAGAAGAGAAAACACTTACGACCGTGGATGTAGGCGTTAGCCAAATCACGTAAATCTGTTCTTGTGTGTGCGTGTGTTAAATATCGTGTCTTCATGGTATCGGAGCAGGAGACAGATCCCGATGTCGTCATCTACCATTGAGAAGAGGTGTGTGTTAGTGTCATGGCTGTAACAGGAGCCGCTCTAGCAGAGGCAGCAAAGGCTCTCGGCGAGCAACTTGCAGTGGTCCTGCAAGGCAAGAATAATCAGTTAGTCCCAAAGGAAACGGACAGTAAAGGGAGTAGCCAAGGGGATGTAAAACTTGCAGAAGTTCTGAATAACCAGAACTATTCCATATGGCAACGACGGATGGAAATCGCTATCGGTGGTCGTGGCTGGATATCCCACATTATAGGAAAACCGGAACCACCCAAGGAGGGGGAACCAGGGTATCAATCCTGGTGGGAAAAAGACCTGCATGTCTTCGATTGAATTACCAACAATAGGAACCAAGTATAGGCCGGCAATACTTAAACCTTCCCGGATCTCGCGAATTGTGGAAGGGCCTAGCCAAAACCTTCCTGTCCGATGAAGAAAATCTGCAAATATATGATCTCACAACAAAGGCAAACAGTTTATCCCAAGGTTAGTCAACAATTGAAGAGTATTACAGTCTGAGTCGAAACATCTGGATGGAGGTCGACAGACATTGCCCCAACCCAATGAAAGATCCCGAAGATATTGTAATATATAACAAGTTGCAAGATGAGCATCAATTATTCAAGTTCTTACACGGCCTAGATGGGGTGTTCGGGGCAATAGTCCGCGACATACTGAAGGAAAAGGAGTTATCGGATGTCGACAGTGCCTACGACATAATCCAGCAAGAAGCAGCTCGCCGGAATATACTGGGACCCACGGGTCAGAGTGGTGGACCGAGTGGGTCCGGACTCATCATCCACCGCGGGCCAGAAGTCAGGCCATCTGACCCAGTTCCACCACATACTAACGGGCCCGATCATGAAATAGGAGCGGCCCATTTTGGGGCTGGAAATGGAGGGCCGAATAGCGTCGGACCCGGCCCATATCAACCCAGATCCGATCCTCCTCACCACCATCCTCAGCCATCCTCCGTATCTCGACAGTCGCTGCCACCGTCGCTGAACACTCAACAATTCCACAATCGTCGATCAGACACAGAACGGGGAAGCTCGTATTCATCATACCGGACTCGTGAAACCCACTTCTGCGATAACTGTGGTATTCAGGGTCACATACGCGGGGACTGCCGGCGGGCTGGACAACAAAGGGGCAAAGGGCGCCGATTCGCCAGCAACTGGAAAGGAACCGTCGCCATAGGCGATGGCTTGGAAGAAGACCACAGATCTGACGGAGTTGCAGCAGTCGGGACAGGAAGGCGAGAAATCGTCCTTACAAACTGCGAATCCGGAGCCTAGGGACGGAAAGGCGAACGAACCGACGATGAACTCTCTAGATCTCACCAGAACGAAAAGATACAGAATGGGGCAGGTACAATTAATTTGTGTACATTACATAATTTATCGGACAAATCTGGTGGGCCGAACATACAGATGTCATGGGCCAAACAATCCATAAATGAGAAATCAAATGGGCCGAACAGGAGGAGTTTTGGGAGAAGGAAAAATGATAAATCTTGTGCTTCAATTAATTCGACTTCGGGTAAAACTCATGAATGGATTTTTGACTGTGGCACTACTGATACAGTAACATATGATGCTTCAGATTTGATGAGTTCTCTTATGTTCATTGGCGGCAATTTGGAGGCATGGCAAAGCAAGAAACAAAAGGTGGTTGCATTGTCCAGCGCAGAGGCAGAATTTAGAGGGATAGCTCGTGGGGTGACTGAGGTTTTGTGGTTAAGGGCACTAATGAAAGAACAAGGCTTTATGCCAGATTCACCTTGTCCCCTGAGATGCGATAATAAAGCTGTAGTGCAGATATCAGAAAATCTGGTTCAGCATGATCGGACTAAACACACCGAGATAGACCGACACTTTATTAAAGAGAAACTTGAGAATGAGATTATCACCTTACCGTATATGAAGTCTGAAGACCAGCTAGCTGATGTATTGACAAAAACTGTAACTGGACGAGTTTTCCACAAGACTTTGCGCAAGTTGGGTATTGGACACCCCAATACTCAACGTGAGGGGGAGTGATAGTCAAAGACTTATTAAATGTTGGAAGGGGAAGTCAAGCCCCAGATCTCTTGAGCCCCCAAATGATCTTTTCTGGTTGTACCGCCAATCTTGTTGCTTTCACAAACGATTTCGCAGGGCTCTCTGGTCCGACCGGTTCAGAAACGATTTCGCCGGAGCTTTGATTTTTGTTTTTTATTTCATTAACTTTTTTTAAGAAGATCTAATTCTCGCCGTCGGATAACGATCCAACGTCTAGCAGTCATTCGGGATGTAAGGCCCGAGTGCTCGGGAGGGAACGCTCGGGACCTGAAAATTCCCGAACAATACAATAACTGCGATACAACATGTCGATCAACAAAGCACAATCACAACAAAATTATTCTTCATCTTCAGAATCTTTGACCACCTCATTTTCTTCATCTTCATAATCTTTGACAACCCAATTTTTCTTCATCTTCGTAATCTTTGACAACCTCCTTTTTCTTCAGCTACGAAAATATTCATTCATCTCCTTCCACTTACGATCGTCATTTTCTTGACTTACATAATCTTTGACAATCTCATTTTCTTCAGCTACATATTTTAGTGCCATATTCAAAGCTAAACAAGTATCGGGTCAGATTTTGATCCAACGACCACAAATAAAATTCACTACATAAAATTTTTTTATCTTTTAATCGAGATTATAAAATTGTTATGTGATTTATTGGTATTTCAATGACCAAATGCTCTGGAATAATTGGATTAAGTAACCTCCACAACAATCATATTTTGAAATGTAACCTCCTATTTCATTTTTGATTTACTTTTATTGTTCTTTTACTTAAAAGGTATTTAAAAAAAGGAAGAAAAGAAATTAAATACTAAACCGTCATAATACCTTCTAATCAAGTCAAATCGCCGGAAGACTTTTTATCTCACCGCCAAGAAAACCAGAATGAAAAACTCGACTCGAATCGCCTTCAACACGATGGAGAAATCGTCGAACACGCATACACGAAAACACGTACAAATTTGTAGTGATCAAATATCCGGAGAGAATGCCTCAAATACGAACGACTTTTCGCGGGAAGGAGGAGCAACAACAGTTTTAAGAGAACTTGCTGAAATGCTGCGGATGGAAAATGGTGCTATGGAGACGGACGGTACGGAAACGTCGGGAAACATGGGTTTGATGATGGAGATGACTCCGGAGGACACATTGCAAGCCATTCCCCATCTCAAAATCTTACGGTAGGCATTTTGAATGAAATTTGTAAATTGCGACACGATTACATGACTCCATTAGTCGGGTTAGGAACAGACCCCATATTACGAATCTGCAGTTTTGTTTGATCAATTCTCTTGGAGATTTTATTTGATTATGTGAAACATATACACAAGTGCCCATACGCCCTGATGCACCCGAACTGTTCAGCATTCCAACATACATATCATCGGAAGTCTATGATAACGCATATGTGGAGTTACAGTGAAGGTGAC
The DNA here is from genome assembly GCA_025802335.1 of Pinguicula primuliflora. Taxonomy (NCBI): domain Eukaryota; kingdom Viridiplantae; phylum Streptophyta; class Magnoliopsida; order Lamiales; family Lentibulariaceae; genus Pinguicula; species Pinguicula primuliflora. The sequence goes on along the minus strand of JAOYMZ010049969.1, from coordinate 7,852 downwards.
GGTGCACTAGTCCCTGCGGGTTATAGGAGAGATAAAGGAGCGTTTGACAAAACGGGAGCTCGCCCAAATCCGAAGAAGCTGTTTCGGGCATTTACTGGACTTGAACGATTCTTGGACGTCACAATGGACTACGTTCTCCAGGCAACTTGCCCATTTCTTAATGCTAAGACGGATTGATACGCCAAAGCGGATGGAGCTCTGATTTTTGATAGAAGGGAAACCAATCCGTTTTGGTATCCATGAGTTTGCAATGGTGACAGGGTTGAAATGCTCAAAGAAGCTAGATCCGAATAATTCTGCGCGTGATAATCGGATAAGAGATGAGTACTTCAAAAGACTCATGCACCTCATGTTTAAAGACGTCAAGAAGAAGTGGATGGAATTGACCAAAAAAGAGGATAACGATGAGGTGCAATTGTCTGAGGACAGGGCTCAGACGAAGAAGAGGAAGAGGACGAAGTCTGAAGCGGCTGCCGAGCGGCAATTGTCTGAGGATAGGGTCAAGCTATCAATGTTATACTTGCTAGAGGGTGTGATCCTAGCAGATGATTCAAAGAAAAAATTCGATGAACTTGCTGTGAGAATGGTAAATGATCTCTCCACGTTTAATGTCTATCCATAGGGCAATAAAGCTTACGTAGAGATCTTCCATAGCATCGGTCTTAAAGACCTTAGGGTCAAGTACTCAAAGTACCGTGAACAAAGGGAAAAAGAGACCTACACGCTGACAGGTTTCCAGTTTGCTCTACATGTGAGTCGTTTATCATTTATTAATGTTTTTGTATATGGAGTCTAACGTGAAGATGTAACGAAGAAGTATGTGTATTCCATTGAAACATATTTGGGCATTGGAGGCAATTACCAAGCTCTCCCAAATGTGTGGCAACCGTATAGGTGATGGAAGCACGATGAGGTTTTCCAAGTGCCTGAACTAGAGTTGCTGTCCGACAATGAGCAGTCAAGAAAAAATCATTGATGCTTTCCGCAAAAAAAGTGCAAGGAACCACATGCCTCGATCTAGGGTGACGTTTACGTGCATTTTCGTATATGGGCTCAGACAGTAACATTCATAATTCTCATCACCATGCCTGTCGTGATTCACCTACCCTGCATATACTGGGCCATGCAGAATTCCTGTATGTATTATTCCGGGTAAATAATGCCTGTCGTGATTCACCCACCTTGCATATACGGGGCCATGCAGAATTCTTGTATGCATTATTCTGGGTAAATCACGTCTGTTGTGATTCACCCACCCTAAGCATGATTTGCAGCCCCGTATACAAGCCAGTCGTGATTCACCCACCCTACATTGACGGAGCCATGCAAAATTCTCGTATGCATTATTTTGGGTAAATAATGTCTGTCGTGATTCACCCACCCTAAGCATAATTGCGTAGCCCTGTATACAAGCCTGTCGTGATTCACCCACCCTGCATTTATGGGGCCATACAGAATTCCCGTATGCATTATTCCGGGTAAATAATGTCTGTCGTGATTCACCCACCCTAAGCATGATTACGTAGCCCCGTATACACAGCTGTCGGGATGAACCCACTCTTTGTATACGGGGTCATGCACGAACGATGCACGTTCCTAACCTAAAAGTTGTTTTTTCAATTTCTCTCTCAAGGTGTTCTTTATCCGATCCTGAAACCTTCGAGGGAAGAGAGTGGGATGGCATATATGAAGGATATTGAGGACGTGCCTGACTGTACGAATGAGCAGATCACTAAATTGGTGGAATTGATCAAGACGTCTGGGTCTGTGGGATTTTTTGCGGACGACTCCCACGAAGAAGACGATGATCTGTCAACTGAGGAAAGGCAGCTCAATGTCTTGCCACAACCATCTCATGATTCTCATCCTACTACTCCACGACCTGTTCTGACGAGTCAAGGGATTACATTTCCCGGTTCTAGGGCTAATTCATCGGTTAAAAATAAGAAGATAGTGGATGAACTCTGGAATGTCATAATGTTTTTGATGGGGTGTAGGGAAAAACATAAAAAAACAAATCGACGCAACTGTTAAGTTTTATCACGAGGACAGTATAGTGAAAGAAAGGGAAATTGAAGAGTTGCGGAACAGGATTCGGAGTCTGGAATGTCTTGGAACCAAGCCTGTTGATGACCTGGTTAACATGAATGTCGCCTCTGTGGAGCCAGTCGATGCCTCTGTGGAGCCAGTCGATGCCTCTGCGGAGCCAGTCGCCTATGTGGAGCCAGTCGATGCCTCTGTGGACCTAGTCGATGCCTCTGTGGACCCAGCCGCCACCTCAAAACTAGGCGCCTCCTCTAAACCAGGCACCTCCTCTATGGCATCATCTGGTGCCGAAAATGATAATTCGTACACGTACATTCATGGCAACCCTACACGGTGGTTGGAAGGCACAGATGCGCCACTTGATCCTGTACATCTGGAAGACTTATACGTTGGAGATGATAAGTCTACGTCTGCAGCGATCGTAAATGAAGAAATTAGTGAAGAACAAGAAGCAGTTTGGTGTAATAAGAGAAAACGGGGACTATCGAAACACCAACACTTGATATTTCCACGACCTAAAACTAAGAGAATGAAGACACTTTACAATCCAGATGTCCACACAGGTGCGTGAAATGAATTCAATCAACGTCTGGAATGTCTAAAATATTGGATCGAGACGAGTGATGAAGCACGTTGTCCGAAAAACATTTGTGGTGGTTTTATGGATCTGTATCCAAAATTCTTCGAAAGCCTTATGGAAGCAAATACTTGGCTGGAGGATAATGTAAATATTTATTCTGATGGTTTTGGTCTAGTCGTGTATATAACCATTAGTTGTACCATACATACATACATACATACTAATGGTTGGTTTTTCACTTTCTCTTAGCATGTTGATGAAATCTTTTATCTTATGAGGAAGAGATCTGAAAAATACAAGAACATCTTCCGACAAAATGTTGCACTTGCCCCGACTAATTTTTGTACCGTTATCAATCAATACTGGGATGAGAAGAAAGATTGTACACGAAAGAAGAGAATGAAAGCCTTACACGGGGTGTTCGAAAAATACGTGAAACTGATCCCCCAACAAGGGACCAACATAGTTGACTTGCAAGACCGTGTACGTACCTTGGCTTGTGGGATGGTCACATTGGGTGGCGGCTGTCTTGCACTTGGAAGGATATCGGATCATCGTTATTGACAATCTGCCGATGTCTTATTCAGACGATCAGATCAAAAAGTCGTTGCGTCCATTTTGCACACTGATCCCGGAGATTCTAAAGTCTTTCAAAGAAAGCGCCACGTGGGGTAAGCTAGTCGTAAAAGACGTATGGAAATGCTCCAGTTCTCGAGGATCCCTTTTTTATGAGCTTCGACCTGATCATGGGAACATAGGGTAATAAGTTTATTCAATCACTCATATGTTGGGTAAGTTCAATTATTGTTTTAATTCGATAACGGTTTGTTCATTGGTTTATATACAGTCGAGGTTGCGGGTTCTATATATGCAAGAACATCGAATTACACGTGATGGCATCACAAATCCCAAGGACTATATGAATAATGATACACTGTTATATTATCGGGAACTGTATGCTTTATCGATTTTTGAAGGATGCTTGGAACCGTAACAATGTACACTTTACGATGTTTGATGTGATTTGACTCTTGATTCAATTCAATGTGAACAAACAAATTTCACAAAATCTACAAGAATTGTCGCGTTAAGAACGAATGTCTTACTAAGATTTGCGAACTCAACAAAATTCAAACAAAATACATACTGAAATTAACTAAACTATAAGCTACTCTGCACCATCGAGAAAGGAATGAATCTCTCTGTCAATACTTCATTTGCTATATATTTTTATGAATTTTCTTCCCCTGAACTATAAGCTACTCTGCACCGTCGGAAAACGAACGAATCTCTCTGTCGACACTTCATTTGTTATATACTACTATGAAGTTTCTTCCCATCTCCTTTGAGGAAGATTCTCGGCTCTCTGTGAAAATTTACCCCAAAAGTACCACTGACTGAAGACATGAAATATTAGAATTTGGACAGCTCTTTTTATCCTGGAAGACACACCAACACCACTTCACTTGTAATAATCATTGGCAGAAGGCAGCGACACAGAAGAATATGGCGAGTCTAATTCTGGAGGGAACAGAATCGGAAAAGGAAGCAACGTTGACAACCATGTTGTGAATGAGGAGTAGGTTTCTAGTTGATTGTTGCATATACTTATAGGGACTAGAGTTATCATACTTGCATCGTTGACGTGTTATATGAAAGGATATGAAAAGATGCGCTCTGTTAATAAAAAGACGCGATTTCATGCAGATCATAAAAAGATTAAACGCGCACGCATAGTCTACGAAAAGAACTGCTATGGATTTAGGGCCCGACAAATGTATCCGGGTTTACCACGCGTAGTCGTCGATAGTTAAGAAAATTCAGATAGGTTGTCGATAGTTAAGAAAATAGGGTAAAGTACCGAATGCTGCGTATCGTAATAACCTCGATACTATTCGGGTTAACAAATTAACTTTTAAAATAAAAATATTCTAATAACAAATAAACAAACAAACATATCCAGTAAATCCCGCCCTTAAGCAGGGTCTCAGGAGGGTAGGACGTACGCAATCATACCCCCAATCCTCAACAGGATGGGAAGATTATTTCCGCGGAGACCTCCGGCTCAAAAAAAAAATAAAAAAACAAAAATAGTAATAATAATAGAATAAAAAATAAAAATAAAAAATAAAATAAGAAATAATAAAAATAAAAAAATGAGAAGCGAATATAACTAAAAATAACTACTTACCCCATCATGCACTACATAAATATCGAATTAAATAAATGTGTACACAAATAACGAATAAATTAAATAACTGTCTCCTACTCTTAATAGATGAAATAAAATTAGATACAACCAATCCACTAGTATGTCCTACTTATTTCTATCAGCCTAGAGGTCAATAATCAAATAACTACTCTATATATTTTTATGTATCTTTAACCGTAATATAACGTCTCCAACTCGTGCTATCAGAGGTCATATCCTCGGAAAGGTTTAATGCTACTAAATCTAACCAAATCTGCTCATCCCATGTCCTTTTAGGTCTCAGATGTTCTCTTTGCCCTTCGACTTGTAATCTTTCGACTCTCCTGACTGGCTCATCCAAACTTCTTCTACGTACATGTCCAAACCATCGTAATCTTTCCTCCCTCAGTTTGGCACTTATAGATGCGATACCTAGTGTATCTCTAAAGACTCTATTTGGAATCCTATCTAATCTCGTGCGACCACACATCCACCTCAACATTTGCATCTCCGCCATCTCAAATTTCTGCACATGTGAAAGACTCATAGCTCAATACTCTGACCCGTAGAGCATCGCCGGTCTTATAACTATTCTATAAAAATTTTCCTTTAACTTGAGTGAGACTTTTTTATCGCATAACACTCCAGTAGCCGATCGTCATTTTATCCATCTGACCTTGAGGCAATGGATAACGTCGCCTTCCACACATCCATCCTTTTGTATGATGGATCCTAGATATTTGAAACTATCTTTATGTTGGAGGGTCTGGTTCGCAATCATAACTTCTATTTGGCTTTCTTCTATTTCATTGGAAAAATTGCATGTCATATACTCCATTTTCGAGCGACTCAATTGGAGACCCTTAGCCTCCAATGTGTCTCTCCAGCGCTCCAACTTAGCATTGACCTCCTCCTTCATTTCAACTACTAAAACAATATCGTCCGTAAACAACATACACCATGGCATTTCATCCTGTAGCTCTCTCGAGAGTATATCCATAATTATCGCAAATAACAAGGACTCAGTACTGACCCTTGATGCAATCCTATATTCACCGAGAAATACTTAGTTTCCCCCACTGGGATCCGCACATTAGTCTCCACGATATCATACAAATCCTGTATAGCCCGCACATACATTCATGAGACCTTTTTTATTTCTAGACATTCCGGAACAAGAGACACATAATTAGATATTTAAACAATCCATATATGCATATAGCAATCAACAATAACTACATTCAAAATAATAAACTAATGAGTACAAGTCAAATTATCCGCATATTAAGCACACGCAAGCAAACTCTACAACACACATATATAAAAATTTATTTATGCAAAATTGAAGAACATGCAATGTAATGAGACCACATGTGAGCTTTTAAAGTAGACTTACCATATCCAATTCAGGGACAATGTCTTTATACGCTTCGCTCAGGGCAGGAGGTGAGTAATCAATATCGGCCTCAGTATAAAACATGTTAGAAGAGTTGCACCCTCTAATTCTTTCTTTTTTTGCTAAGTAATAAATTTTTAATCATTTTTGTATAATATTTACACGTTTTTTGGTATTTACAAGTCATACCCCAAGTTTCCATTTGTTCACAAGGCCCCACATTTCTTATACTTCACACCTTCAGAAGCGTATGCGGAAAAATCTAAAAATCAATTTGGAAGGAACTGCATAGTACTATTTTTAATAAATAGAATTCAATTAGAATATATTAAATTAAAAGTTATATAGTTTCTGCAATAAAATTATATAGTTTAGAGTATATAAAATAGGTTTTTAGATTTTTACGGTACCGTAATATTAATTGTGAAAAATATAGCATTTAATCCTTCAGTTTATAATATTCTGTTTTAGATTTTTACGGCGATTATATTAATTTTGAAAAATATAGCATTTAGCCCTTAGTATTATAACATAGGGTTTTAGATTTGTACGGCTGCGAAGCCGCCGTAATATTTATTTTGAAAAATATAGCATTTAGCCATTGGGTTTATAACATAGGGTTTTAGATTTTTACGGCGGCTTCGCCGCCATAATATTAATTTTGAAAAATATAGCATTTACCCCTTGAGTTTATAACATAGGGTTTTAAATTTTTACGGCGGCTTGAAAAATATAGCATTTAGCCATTGGGTTTATAACATAGGGTTTTAGATTTGTACGGCGGCTTCGCGATAATCTATTTTATATTATATATATATATTTATGTTTTTTTATGTATTTTGAGTATATAATAAATATGTAAAGTATTGTTATTAAAGTTTGTGTTAGTGTATTGGTAGGCATGCATGTGCAGAAAAGAAAAGACGAAGGTTGAATCCAGTAGAGAGCCACAAAGTCAAACAAATTAATCAAAAAAAAAATTAAAAAAAATATAATTGGGTTCCTCACAACACCACTTGGCATCGAGAAACAATATGTTTTGTCGAGCAGGAAACATCAATACAGCCGATCGATCCTCTGCCTGACTTTCGCCTGGCCAAATCCATACTCCTCCTTCGTTCCGCCAGCAGCTACGCCATTCATTATAATGCAATTGTTGCAGCAAAATCTCCACCGGCCCATATCCGACCAATTTCGCTCTCGGTTTTGCAGAAGGAAGTGAGAAGAGACAATCAGCTAAGGCCGAGATGTGGGAGTCGGGGACCGCAGTCAGTACATTCCAGAGGTTCATCTTTACCGGTAAGGTCGATCTCTTGGCGAACCGCATTTCAATTCGCTGATTTTGGCCAAATGTGGTGACTTTCTGTTTTACTTGCCGGTAATTTTTAACCGGGCTAGTGTATACACTCATGGGACAACCTACACCATTCACCGAATCCCAGTCCTGTAGATAGGATCTGATGACTTCTGAAATTCAACCAAGACTGCAACTGCACTTTTTCTAACGCTTCAGAAAGGTTTGTCTCAATATTATTCAAGATGCAATTATTTCTTAAGCTCCATATCTCCCATTGCACTAATTGCCATATTGCATTCCAGGTGGGCTTTATCCAAGGGCGTTTGAGGCATTGCATGTGAC
>JAOYMZ010049958.1:0-14124 GCA_025802335.1 Pinguicula primuliflora | reverse complement strand
TTCTCTGAAGATGCCAAAGCCATTATTCTTTATCTGCTTTCAATCTGTCCATTTCACTGGCTATTGATTTGAAAAAAAAATCATTAATGATTCACTGGAAAAGAGAAGCAAATTGAAGTTAATGCCAAGCATGAAGAAGTAGAACGGACATTGTAGGTCATAAAGATAAATAAAGATATTCTCCAAATTAGTCTTCATTGTAGATTTCATCAACCATTTTTCAAATATTTGTTAAAAATCCAGCATACTCTGCTCTTTGAGAACAATAACTGAGCCGCCCGAAAGAAATGGGAAAGGGAAAGAGAAAACTGAGTTACAAGAAAAAGAAAACTCAATGTGAAGAGAGAGAAAACCAGTCAGTGTGTGTAATTGTGTGTCTGTGTGTGGGTTAGTGCTTTTTTTTTAGGGCGCGCAGTTGTCTTCTGAGCGGGGTATTCCGCGCAGAAAACAACTGCGCGGCAGGACATTTACACAATCTCAATTTACTGACAGGGTACATAGTAAAATTTTCCGTTTGAAGATGTCTGGAAGTCTGGCCATGGAGGTACTTGCTGCTGCCTGCTGTGGATGTCTCTTCTTCTCCTTCTAGTAGAGACATGATTCAGAACATTATACATCTTCAATTTTTTGTTTGTTTCAGACCCGGAGTAATATGCTGTGGATGTCTCTTCTTCCGGCTGTACAGAGACCCGGCTCCCAATTCCGGCTCCCAGTTCTGGCCCCCAACCCCGTCTCCCAATTCCGGCCGCCCCCAGCACCGGCTCCCCCCAGTCCTGGACACACAGATCCAGTCCCTCAGATCCGGCATCCTGTTCCGGCGCCTCCAGTTCCGGACCCCCAGCTCCGGATTCCAGTTCTTGGCCCTCTGTTCCTGGCCCCTAGTTCCAGCACCCCTAGATCCAGCTCTCCCGAGCTCCGGCCAGACCCCCAGGCCGTGCCCTCAGTGGTCTGCTCCGGGAGAAAAGTTGCAGGCATTGCCCCAGATCCAGCTGAAACTGACGGGCAATTTTGAAGAGAGAAGATTTGTAGATCATTAATATTTTATTTACATAATCAAGAACAATTAATATTTTACTCGCTTCCGAACAACTAAAAAAAAGTTACTCGTCTCCGAAGCGATATTTATAAAAAATTTAAATTCTGACCGGACAAAAGTTGATTTTCGACAACGTGGCAGCTCCTCCGGATCAGGGGACATGTACAACTTCAGACTCAGTTGCTGTAGACAAGGAAAATGGTCGCTGCTCTTAATATCTGGAATTGAAATCTGCAGTACTTTCAGTTCGAGTGAGCAACCTTCTTTCGTTTCCGACATCCCAACCAGACAAGCATATGTTCTCTCAACTGCAACATCTCCAGATTTGGCAATGAACCCAAAATCGTGGTCACATATTCCCATAGGTTAAGACACATCTTGACCTTCCTCAAGCTTGCAATGTTCTGCCACCTCGGAGGATATTTGAGATGTTCGACATGATGATATGTAAAGAGGCTCAAGCTCTCGAGGCTGCCAAGATCTTCAATGTTTTGCAGCGACATGATGCTGTTAGGAGCCATTTTTCACAATGAGATGTCTTAGTTTAAAAAGCATTCTCCAGATCTCAGATGAGAAGAAAACCCAGTGTTCAACATACTGAAGAACCAATGTTGGAAGATTCAAGAAGATGCAAACCATCTACCGGAATCATTGGGCTTTGGACTGAGCTTTCAAACTTGAGAAGAAAGGTCATCTGTTATTGCAAGTGCTGCATCCAATACTGTAACAGGCACGCTTCTAAACCCTCTTATATATGCACTCTTACGATTTTAATCTTGGTTTACGATTTTAATCTTGGTTGTTCATTGTTGATCTGACGAGTAGGAATGACTCAATTTATAAAATGCTGTTGATCCTGACCGTCTGATCAACAATGGACGGATAGCATTAAAATTCAGAATGTATGGATGTGTGTCCGAAATATATCATCCCGTAGCACAACAAATTTTGATCCTATTCCATTACCGCCATAAGAATTAACACCATCTATAAAAATGGTGATGAAATTAACCTAAACCATCAATCGGTGGGTGTGTATTTAACTCTCTGTTCGAGAAGTATGCCGCCTAGACTGCCTAGGCGCCGCCTAAGTGTTGGGTGGCCGCCCTCCGCCCTGTCCAAATGCCGCCTAAGTACCAGCTCAGGGGCGACTAAGCGGGTGCTTAGGCCGCCTAGGCGCTAAATAAACCCCGACCGTCTAGGGATCGCCCAACGATTTCTCGAAAACTGATATAACTTAAACCCATCAAAAAGATTACACGAGCGGGAGGGGTACTTTTACAGTCTACTGCACCTGCAAAATTTAATTTGAAAAAAAGAAAACATGTCCTCCACTCCAATCCACCGACTTTATTGAAAAAATATGCTACTTCAAGAATCATCTGGACAAGGCAACCATAAGTTTGTGAGTCTCCTCAAGCGACAAGCTGGTTGGGTTGGCGATAGCAAGAAACATGAAATATTATCAACTGCTTCAAAGCAACATTGTCTCCGGATTCTCAATGTAACCTTTAAAAGCCTTGAGCCATTCTGCTCCAATGGCACCTATGAAAAACAATAAGAATACCACAGCTGTTCAGCAGCCTAAATATTTAGTCTGTGGGATCTGCTAGTCCATGTTTCACCTCATGAATTAAATCCGGCAATATGGTTACGCAAGAGAGATTGAAATAGTATTGTATGAATATGCTAAACTTACCATCGATGACCCGATGATCACAGCTTAGTGTCACGGAGATAAATGATCCAAACTTATATTGCCCAGGACAGTCACCAGGTATTACCCTTTTCTCCGCTGCCCATGCAGATTTACAGTAAAGAAGATTCAGCACAACGACAATTTCATGGAAAATACGAACCGTAGCAAGAGATAAAGCTCAACTGACCAGACCCAACAGCAAGAATGCCAGCCTGTGGCGGATTGATAATGGCGCAAAATTGCTTTATACCAAAAGGACCTCCTAAGTTTGACACAGTGAATGTGCCCCCCTGTAAAAAGGATAAATTGAGAAACTAATATAACGAGCAACTGAGCTGTGTAGAAACCTTATCCTTGAAAATTTCTGTTTCACCTCGTACTCTGCCGGTTTCAAGCTGTTATCTTTGGCTTTCTGAGCTAAATGTTTAACTTCATCAGAAATTGTTGATAAACCTTTCTTGTCGGCATCCTACCAATTTTGATGAGAAGTCATTGGTAAGTATCCATTACTGCTCTCACAGAGGAAGTAGGACGCTATGATTTGTTTGCAACGACAGTGATCTACCTTAATTACTGGCACAAACAATCCGTTATCTGTTTGCACGGCTACGTTGATATTCACAGCATTATACCTGTATCGAATTCCAACCATTAGAGATGCTTTAGAAGGATGCCCATGCTGCTTAAACCACGACCTCGTTTTAAGTGAACTTACTGCCGAATATAATCATTTGTCCACGAACTGTTGCACTGAGGAACCTTTTTAAGAGCTAAGGCAGCAGCCTACAGTCAACGCAGTCAAAATGATAAAACTGATATTACTCAATCTATAGCTATTTCTTATGAATCAATGTTATACCTCAAACTCTAAATAAAATCTTAACCGATTGTACAAATAAAATGAATAAAAAGCGAGTAAACTGAGAAAACAATGTTCTGGACCTTATTTTCTTCAAGAGAATGGAAAATAGAAGCACAAAGCAGAGGGCGGGTATGTGCAGAAATAGGTGTAGGAAGTACAGAGAAGGAAGGTAGGTTTTGCACCACGGGTCTATTTTACCTTGATCACAAGATCGTTAATAGAAATCCTTTTCCCGCCTGACGCTTCTTGCAAAGAATTTAGCCGACAGCGTAATCTGAATACAAGAATAGGAAAGAATAAAAATAAAGTGAGCATCTATTTAGTTTATTCTCCTTCACATAAGAAGGATCACTCACTCGATAAGCTTGTCAACACTTGTATCTACTGTCAGGTAGTAATGAGGAATAGTTTGTTTTGATTGCAACAACCGTGATGCCGTCACCTGTAACACAGTTATCAGAAGTTAGGGCTCTACATAATTAAAATTCCACATGGACTACACTGAGTAAAATCTTTCGTCTACATTCCCATAAAACGTCCAAGGAAATTCCTCCTCATCATATTCTGATGTATTTCAGGAATTAGGACATAAATTTATAATATGTCTGGGTTAAATTAACAAAACAAGGCAGCATTAGATACTATTGAATAAGGGCTTCTGCCTCATGCTATGGGAAAAGCTGCACCCATTACCTTTCTAATTTGCGTGTGAGGAATGTCAGTGTAATCTCCACGTTGGATTTCAGCATAATCAACGCTCACAGAGGTTCCACGTGAAGCTATAGGTAAAACTGGTCAATAAAGCTGGTAACTGACTGAATGAAATGCACTATGGACTGGACTAGCAAGGATATAATACTACAAAAAAATGACAAATAATTCCAGCAATAAAGTACAAGAAAAAAGCGAGCATCAGTAACTACCCAGATAATCTTCAATGTCAGCCTTCACAATACGGCCATCAGGACCAGTTCCTTTGATGCTTGAAAGAGGGACCTGCATATATGTAAAACAGTTTCCTCATGATTTTCTTATACCGAAAAGTAGTTTCATAGTTAGAGATTTGATATACATTTGAATCTTCCGCAAGTTTCCTGGCGAGCGGACTAGCAAAAATGCGATCTCCTGATGATGATGGTGCAGCAGGCTTCGAAATTTTTAAATCTGAAGATGTCGCTCTAGGTGCTTCTGCAACTTCTTGTTTCGGCGGAGCTGGAAGAGAGACCGTTTTGGGTGCAGGTTCGGGTGTAGCACCTGATGTTGAAGGAGTGTAGTCTTTAAATTTTGCAACATCAGCCTCCTCTTCAACAGTTATGGCTATAACCTATGAGATGATACAGTCACCAGTCATAAGAAGCCAATAGATCATTTTATATAATAGATATTCACCGGTAAGTATGCGTTAAAACTAAGAGGAAGTCATTGCCAACAGCATAAGTGGTCTATTTCTATTTCAGAAACTAGCAAACAATATCTTGCTTCTTATATAACTAACACGAAGATCATAAATAAACAAGAAACTACCCAGGTATAGTAAACATCATCATCAATTTTGGTCAAAAACATCTTTTAACGAACAAGAATTTTAGCTTGACCCATCGAAATCAATAAGTTAATGATATGACGCAAGGAGATATAAGTTTAGTTGCATGAAGAAGAGACAGCAGGTAAATCCATAAAGTATAACTAATATAAGCATGAAATAGGAACTGAAAGCTCTATAAGAAAAATCAATCTTGAACTCTAACAATTATACATTTATCGAACCTTGGTAGCTCGGTAGAGAAACCACAATGACAAGTCCAAATTTCGATATTCTGGAAGAACAAATCGGCCAGAAAATTTGCCCTCTCAGAAAAGATATACGTTTTTCTTCTTTTCTCGTTTCTATCTAGTAAAAAAAATACAAACAATCACCACTTGCACACAAGATGTTAATTTAATACCTCACCAACTTTAATTCCACTTGATCCATCCCCGAGCAAAATTTTTGCCAGGAACCCTTCCTCCATGCATTCCATTTCAACAGTAGCTTTGTCCTGAGGATATCAGATATCAAAACAGAAATTAGACTTGAAAGATGACAAAGCACTATATTTCAATTGGGAGGAGTATAAAGAGATCAAAAGGACCCACAGTTTCCACTTCACAAAGCACTTCCCCAGGAGAAACTTTGTCACCCTCTTTCTTCAACCACCTAGCGATATTACCCTGCATTACAGCAAACAAACAAAAAGTTAGAATGACGAAAAATACAGAGCACGTAGATGAGTTTGACAACTTCAGAATAATGCATGCCTCTGTCATTGTAGGTGAAAGAGAAGGCATTCCAATCTCTAGATGAGGTGGAAGACCTGAAGAAAGCAGAAAGTTTGCGGTACATGGCATGATAACAAAAAACTAAAAAAAAAATCTCGGAAATGCAACCAAAATAAGAAGCTTGTCGTATAAAACTATTTATTAATAGCTACAATAACAAAAGAGAATTAACCGCAGTAATAGGGTGGGTAAAATCTGGATCCTAGTCTTAAATAACAAATAGTTGAAGTACCTGCATAAAAATATTCAGATTCACTTCAATAACAAATCCAGTACAAGGATTAAACTACCAAACTAACCTGGATCTGTTGAAAACCTACGTGCCAAGCATTTTGGTTGACTGAAAAGAGAAAAATATAAGTTAGGCCTGCAACAAAATAATGTGTTTATGCGCATTAAAGATTTGAGATTAAAAGATCGAGATGACCTGTTATAAAATACACCCATGGCCGATTGAAGCTTCCCTGCACTCCACAGAACACTCCCATTGTTCCTTGTGGCAATAGAGACCTTCATTACATATCATGAAATCCAATAAGCTTCAGAAAACTACGAATATATGCACATATATAATGATTTGAAACCAGAAAACAACTGAAGAAAAAAATCCAGTTAACCGAACCGCAGCAGGTCCATTCATTGATTGCTGATAGGGTACAAAACAGCTTCGAGTTGAAAAATCCGGAACACCGATCTGGTCTCTAGACCCAATTCCAAGTGGGTGGGGACTTGAAACCGCTGTACCATGGCACTGCAGTTATCATACAAGACAGATGCATATGCACAACCATAGATAAGCCAGTACAAAAGCACCAAAGTTCTGGGAGAAAACATTTTTTTATGTCTGGACAAAATTTTACAAAATAAACTCGAAGTAACTCCATAGTGGCCCGTCAGTTTATCAAAGACCAGTTAAGTTATATAACAAGCGTTCAGCTGTATGAAAAGCAAGTGAGCGTAGCAGAAATCAATCTGTGGCAGTAGAGAGATAGTAACGCAAGAAGCAAGGGCATCAAAGGACTTACCATCTGTTTTAACAACTGAAGGCCTGACGTGACTTGTAAAACAGCGTACTGGATTCGCATAATCTCTTAAAACATTACGATTTTGCTGGAGCTGGCAACAGAACATTAAACATAAAGTAAACTCAATGGCAATTGACAATTCAACAAGAAGAAAATGAATATATATTAGTAAATTATGAGCATGCTTCTATTTTCTGAAGAATAAACTGATAAAGATTATTTTTAATGATGGGACAAATCTTTCAGTTTGTTCTTAATGACGGGGCAAATCTTTCAGATGATTTGCTCCTCCCTAATATTAAACCTGGGCCTCAACCGCGTGACTGAAAATAATCTACCTGTTGAACTCGCAGGGTTCAATATAACACATTGAGAAGTCATCCCTAGTTTCATCTATCTAACCGAACGGTGGCTCCATGGAGGTCAATTCATGCAAAGGTATAGAATCAAAGCCAATAGAGTTGTAATTTGACATTTGTCCATCGAATAAAAAGATGAACCATCCCAAACCACAAATGCACAGCACATAATGAAGCCACCAGTTATTAACATGTTGATCCTGTCTTTCATAACAAGAGACACTTAAACTATCCGCTTGTGATTGACACACAGAGTCTCATTTCAACAGAAATTACAGGATCAACATTTTATGTTCCATCAGAAGATAAACCATGAACAACTATACTGCACCTTATATTATCTATATACCCAAAATATCAACCCAATTTACATTAACTGACAAACCATTGATTTATCCTACCATTTCAGCTCATCGGGCACATCTACCCTTCCAATTCCTTATAAACTCTCTCTCTTTTCATCGAGGTAGTTTCCATCTCATTTAATGGTTAGATTCCCTCTCTATATTCTACTCAGGTATAGCTAAATTCCCCAGCTTACGTATCGACACAAACATGCAAGATCCCCTGCACCTCTTATCAATACTTCGACTGAAAAACCAACCCAAAAGACTACAAAAGTAAAATAGAAGATTGATAACACCAATCACCTTCACTATATTGCAACAAGCGTTGTAGCAGTTATGCAAAGTTGATCTGTATTACCGAAACTGGCACAAAGATGCATTTTGCCAGAATTCAAAATTGCGTAATCCTTAGCCCATGGTAGCATATAAGACACCGTCAAATCCCGGGATCAACACCCCGAAACCAATAATTAAACAACTTTGTTATACCAAAATCAGCACTGTCAGAACAGGATACCGAACAGATTCAATCGCTCGTGTTAAACCCAATTCAATCACAATGATAAACTAAATAAGTTAGAAATCCAGAATACAAAAATGGGACCGGGAACAACTGAATGCATCCATAAAATAGCATTTTCGACACACAAAAAGGAGCATGTCAACCAAAACGATACCTTCTTAGATTGCTGCAAAATTCGCGAAGCGAACGACATAGTAAAGTCCAAAGTAGTCGGATAAATCCCCAATCAATATCAGTAGACCGATCAACAGGAATTCCGAGTTTGCCTCTGAACGGCCGACGAGGGTATCAGTGGGTTTTTTCTCCAGGCAGAATCGGGTGCCCAACATCAAACAAGTTCAAAATTAGGGGTCCCACTGACGAATTATTATCACTGTCCTAATCTGATTCAATGCCGGAAATACAATTTGTCAGTTAATAATGTTTAACTGGAAAACATTGCTCGAGTGGAAAAAATATTTAGGGTGTGTGCAGTGAGATGCCCCTGTGGCACTGCAGGATTGGTGTGGCAGGGAGTCCGGTGTTCAATACTTTTGCGCGAGCTCGCATACCAACCAATTCTGCAGTGCCACGTGGGCACTGCACCGTGCAGTCACTGCACATACCCTCTTTCCCCGTGTGGTTTGTAATTTGATTTCGTTTGATATTTTGTGTTTTAACAATCATAATAAAATGTGCATTCAACTTAATTACAATCATTATCGTAGGTTAAGCTGTCCTCACGCAAATTTCAGGCAAGCATAAACTGTCATCGCTATTTCGTGTAATTTGGAAACTTTAAAATATAACTCTACTATCAAAATATTGAAATGCTATTGGACTTCAAATAAATTACATTTTGCTATATATATATGAAATTGATGTGCGAAAAATCCCAAATCCGTTCCAAGTCCTCGCTTCCTAATTTTTCTCCTGATGAACCCTAAAATTCGTGAATTGCAAATTCTCAATTTCCGCAAGATCTAAGGTTCCTACAAGGAACAGGGTTATTTACGTTACAACAGAATGTGACTTCATAGATTTTTGATTATTTTCTCATGTCGGTGGTTAATTGTGTTCGGCAAATAATTGGGTTTCTATCTTAAATTGAGTTTCTGAGCTCATGTATTAAAGATGGATAATCTGGGATTTGTGATAGATTATGTTATGCATTTCCTAGGATTTGTGATAGCTTGTGTTCTGTTGTATAATAGATGAGTAATTTAGGGTTTGTGATTTTTTTCTTGTATTTCTTGTTTTCTGTTTGTGCGTTTTAGAGGATGTTTATAAGACCATTTACTTGCAGATGAAGCACGAGGATACAAAATACCGAAAGTTAACACATGGAAATCTAAGGCAACAAAGTCCAAGTTAGTGATGTGGAAGAGAATAGTCTTATAGACATATTTCAACTTTCGAGTGATGGACATGTTTATTCATAGTTGAACCTGTTTATACATAGTTGGTTTACAAAATTGATTACGAATGTGGGGATTATTATTTTGTTCAATCACAAGTTTACAGGGGTCCCGCCAGATGTTGGGGTTAAGAGTACATTTGTGTTGGGAACGCGCTCTAAAACTAACAATGGAGGCCAGACGGATCCATTAGATATTAGGGCTGAGTATGTGGCGAATGAGGTTGCGAAGAGTAAGCTTTAATTGAGACTGTGAAGGAACTGATGCAGCAGGGAATGCGCGACCAATGAGGTTTCAAATGAGGTTTTTTTGGTCATTTGTGCTGAGAGGATAGTCATGAAGGTTCCAGGCAGCACCATTCGAGTTGTACAGCACGTGAAGTCCGAAATGCATATGTGGATGAAAATGTACGATATGATCTCTGATTTCATGAGTAAGAATGGGGTATTCATTTACCCGACAACGCATCAGGTTATTGTCGAAAATGGATATAGTTGGGACAGCATAGTTCGGATATGTTCACCATTCTACCCTACAATTTGTGATTGTTGTTTACGGGTGAACATACTAAATCGTGGTTAATTTGTGTAGTCTAATCCAGACTACAAGTTGTTGCGTGGTAAACCATTCCTTCATTACGAAGCTTGGTGTGAGATATTCAGAAAGGATAGAGACACGGGAGTGCTTGCACGGGACTGGGGGAATATAGGAGAAACTGAGGATTCAAAGACAGTGGAATCCGAAGATGACCTTAGTGGCAGTGATGACGGCTAGGGAGTCAGTGAAGTGGTAGCTAGGGTTCTGCGTGGAAAAAAAGGGAAAAAAACTAATGCCGCCACACTACGTGCAGGATAAGAAGCTCAACTGCCATATGGAGATCAGAACATACATATTCAGCCTTCGTGGGACTGCTCCATCCGTACCAACAACTACTGTCTCTCCCCCGTCAACAAATTTGGCTTGTACTTTGATGGATCGACTGAGGCCGTATAAGCAATACAATGTCTGGACACGAACGACGATTGTGACTCACCTGCTCGATCATGAATCTGCAAGGAAAATGTGTGAGATCCTCAAAGATGAAGTGCGAAAAGAATGATTTTCGTATTTGGTTGATAAGATTAACGATGAAGTCACAGCTAAATATCCTTACCCGGAGTGAAACTTTGAAATTTGTATTTTGGTGCTTTTGCTCTAGGTTGGTATTTTTGCTTTTGGTTGATACATTTACTCTCGGTTGTTACTTTTGGTTTTGGTTTAGCTTTGCCTAAATTGTGGATTCAGGTATTATGCGACTGGTTTCACATTTGTTTCATGGAAATTGTTGTGTTTCTGAAGCTCAGATTCGAGATTCGATTGTTTACATTTCATTTTTTGTTAACTATGGATATAGTGTGTTATATATAAGATACATGTGAGGGGCAAAATGGACATTATCCGTTCATTTAACTGTTCCATTGTGCATAATCAAACTGCAATTAAAAACTTGGTACCTTAACGACCGTAATCAAAATCCCACAAAAAAACACATTTACTACTTGGATGTTGATATCTTTAACAATCGCAATCAAAATCACACTCGACAAAATAATGTATGCATTAAGTGGGGCCTTACATTACATTATATTGATTATTATATATGGTGAATTATGAGGTGCTTTAATGACTTAGGGTGCGTTTACTATGCTTGATAGAGTTTGATTGCGATCATTTTCACAGTTTTTACTTTTTAACGACTGTAATCAAACTGCGAAACATGTTTACTGCATTTTTTATTTTTAGCGTTATGGTCGGTCAAACTTCCCAAATCCCTGCTTTTCGGCCCAAATTTTGATTTGGAGCGGTAAACTAATCCCCACATTTTCGTGTGATTCTGAGACTTAACATTTTTCTGAAACAACAAAAGACCAAAACACCCTCGAAACATAAACAATTTACATAACAACCTTATATATATATTCATCAAATGCCCAAATTCAGCGAAAACATAGAAATCCAACTTTCCTCTCCTGAAGAACCCTAGACACGATGCTGGTTCAATCTAACCTCCACCCGATGATTACAAGGTAATTTCAGTCTCAATCTCACATCTACATTGCTAATTCGTGTATGATTTCTACTCTGGTTGCTTGAATTTTTTTGCTCAAATGTATTCTCTTGCATGAGCCTGAGTCTTGTTTTTTGAAATGTCTGATATAAGGTTTTTTCGAAATGTCTGATATCTCGGTTAACGAACTCCAGATTATCAGTACCATTTTCCAATCTTTCTGTCTGATATCTGGGTTAGCGAACTCCAGATTATATGTACCATTTTCCTTTCTTTAATCCACGAACTAGAACTAGAATAGCATGATTATGTTTATGACTAAGTTTCTGCTTCGGTATATTTTTAGGCTTATGTATAAGCTTACTTGAATTGTGGATATTTATGGATTCATTTGAACATGTAGATGAAGAGGGGTGGTTATAAGACGCCACGGGAAAACACCCAGAAAACACTGATTACGACAGAAGCACAAATTCAAACCGGTGGCGAAATAAGTCCAATGGACTTTTTGCAAAGTTCCCCGTCAGAAGTTCGTATTGAGTCGCCTTTTGTGCTTGGAAGGTGCACAAAATCAAATGCTGAAGCTGGGCATACCCATTGGATACCAGGACGGAGTACGTGGATGCTCAATCTGAGGAAGATGACGAAGAGCCACAAGAGCAGCAAGGGTAAAGTCCAACAAAAGCTTCGGAAAAGATTACAAGTGCAAGTGAGGAGGGAGGTAGTGGTTTCTTGAAGAGAAGGGAAAGGAAAAAAGTGTGGCTTCAATCGGAAGAGCTAACTTTGATAGAGGATGCCAAAGAACTTGCGCAGGAAGGAATACGCACCCAAGGTGGTTCAAAATGAGTTTCCTTGTCATATGTGCTGAGAGGATAGCAAATAAGGTCTGAGGGAGCACAATTCGAGCTGTTCCATATGTGAAATCCCAACTGCATGTGTGGAAGAAGATGTATGATCTTCTATCCCATTTCATGTGCATGAGCGGGATATTCGTGGACTCAATAACTCATCAAGTGGTTATAGAAGATGAAGCGATGTGGTCATGTATAGTGAGGGTAAGTTGAATTCTGTTTTGAGTACTTTTGATAAACGCGACTGATCACTAATACAGGCTTATGTTGTGTTTGTAGGCTAATCAGGATTACAAACAACTTCGAGGTAAATCATTTTCCCGTTATGAAGATTGGCGTGAAATATTCGGCAAGGACAGGGCAACTGGAGGAATGGCACGAGATGGTGGCAACATTGGTGAAACGGTGGGTTCCAAAACTGTAGACGAGATAGAGACCATTGGTGGGAGCGAAGACGGTGGAGTGACTGAAGTAAACCACTCCTTCAGTATGAAAAACAGATTGTATGAGTAAATCAGAAATAGCATGTGATAAGTAAACATGTGGTCAATGTCTACCCCATTGATATAGCTACAAGTTTGCCAAGTTTCTCTGCCAGAACCATTTGATTCTCTGATGATAAATCTATCTCTTTGGCCTTGTCTCTAATGTCTATGAGTTTTACATCTGCAAACCGATCAACCAGCGTCACCTCCAATGAAGAATCATTGGGGGCAATCGCCCTAAGTGATATTAAAGAGGACATTTGTAACGAACCCAAAATATGTACTAATATACTAATGCACCACAAATATGAACATGAACTCTTTCTTTCCTGAAGTAAAAGAATTTGATACAACCCGAAACAATAAATCTCCAGTTCAATAAAATGATCATAACTCTGTCCCCTATGGCTAACTAAATAATCAGCAACATGGATAACAAAGCAATAAATTCTGCAGCCAACCCCGAGCTCCTGATTACTCCTGTGATGCGCTTGAATCCTCTGAAAAGGGGAGGAAGATAAACACACTTCCGTGAGCTACGCTCAGTAAGAAATTCCTCAGCATAATTATTGAAGGTTTCAAAACGTTAGATCATATTTTGAGGGAAAATATTTATAAGTTCGAAAGCTTGGAAGATAAAATCGTTTGACATCAGTATGTTGGTCCTGGTACAAATCACATAGCAACTACTCCACTAAACTCACGCACGCCTGCCTAATAACCTTTGTTCACCGGGCCAATGGCCAATCTTACCGGGACTGCAGTCCAATTCACCGGAGATGGATCCCAACATCACAGGGGTTATCAACCCAACAAACATAACAGGAGATCCATCCCAAACGTATTCACAGGGGTTATAAACCCAATCACACGGGCATATGCCCAATTCCATCGAACAGGGGCAAGAGCCCAATCCTCCTAACACGAGCCAAAGCTCAACGAAGTGAACACCACTACATTTAACAATTGATTTAGATCACTCATCAACTCTACTAAGCTGACACACACATAAAACATTCTTCAAAACACAAAGGTTCGTTTCATCTATGCCCAAGAATTCAACTCCTAACAATTATAAAACCGTGAGTGGGTGACAATGTATTTTGAAAGGAGTAAAATGAACAATTTCTCCCAACCAGGCACAAGGCTCAATTACGTTCAACATCACCTATCA
>JAOYMZ010049947.1:0-14125 GCA_025802335.1 Pinguicula primuliflora | reverse complement strand
GAGCAATCTGACTTAGGACAGGATACTTAAATGTATTGCTTCTCCACCACGCTAAGATGTCAAAATCTTCTTCTTCATCATCTACAAGTGGTTCTGGCAAGTATCTCTCCAGTTCCGTAGTATTTTCTTGCCCAATCTCCTGTTGCACTTGTCGACGGAATTTATATAAATTTATAAATCAAAATACAAAGCAAATTTGTATAAACTAAATATGTATGAAGGATTCAACAAAATATATCACTAAATAAAGATCAGATTCAATCATTAGTAAATAAAAACACAAAGCTATTCCGGCCATTCCTTTAATCTCTTCCCATTCATATGATAGCTTAAGTTTGCACTCCCCTAATATTAATTTATCCCCCGCTGAAGTAGGTCAATCTAGCTCGCTAAAGAAAGTGATAGGAGAAATGGATTTCCTAAGGCTCCATCAGAAATGCAAGACACGTGTTTGATCAAAATCATCAAATGATAAGAATCACAAACATCTCAATTCAAGAAGTACAATCTTTAGATTTGTAATAATTTATTTTAACCCCTTCCAGACTCTTGAAGTGACTCGGCAGTAGGGATGCCGGATGACAATCAAGCCAGCCGCCGCAATTTCAAGCAGATTATCAAGAAAAAAACCTAAATTAACGAGTAATAATAACCCTCTTAAAAGTGAAAAGGGTGGATTGAAAAATCTATTTGAAGTAAATAAACAACCAAAACAACGAGTATCCAGCCTAATTCGTAATATATGTTCTGCTTCATCATTAAAAATCGAACTTTAAAAACCCTAAATCGAAAAAATCCTAAATTCGAAATTACCTATATAATTGCGACGATTGACGTGAGAGCAGGGGAGAAACGAGGACGAGGGTCGCCAGGCGAGGACGAGGACGGTGGAGGAATGACCTTTGGTTGCTGGGTGAGTGAAGCAGAGGACGCTGGACACCTGGACATGGACGGGGAGGACGGAGGAGATAGGGTCAACTGAGAAAAGTGTGAAATGAAAGACGAAGTCTAGGAAGTCGAAAACACAAAAAAAAGGCACAAAAAATAAAAGAAACCGAAAACAAAAAGTCGGGTATCGGTCGGGTAACCGGTACTTGTACCAGGCAAAATCGGTACCGGTACCAGTTAACAACTGGTACTGACATCGGGTACCGGTACCCTTTACCGGTCCCGATCGTACCGGTACCGGTAGTAAAATTTGGACAGGTCTAAATACGACAAGAACAATGAGAGGAAAGGTAAATAACTAAAAAAAAAGTAAATACCTCTTCGCCCAAGCTTGTGATCCACAACCTAGATATTGTACAACAACCTCTACATGTGAATGCTAATCTTCAACGGGACATGCTCATTTCTCGATGAGGTGTCTCTACATGTCCCATGCCGACTTGAGTATGAACTTACTATCATTTGTAAGCATCGAAATATACATTTCCTTACATTTCCTTATTCTTCTAGTTTTGTCTCGTTCCATTGGTTGTTTCTCATAACATCATTTACCTTGATGCTTTGCTAAAAAAAGGAAAATCATTTACCTGAGGTTGTGTGATGTGTCTTGTGTGTAATCTCCTAGGCAACTTCATCAAATAGTTTCCCTACCAAAAAATGCAATCATGTGATTGGGACATAGAAGGGTTCTTGAATCTTAGTCCAGTTCTTATGGACAGTTTTTCCCATTCATGTACAATTTTTTCATAGCACCATCCATTTTCGAAATTAGTCGCACCATTGGAAAGCTTATACATTGTAGATGAAAATCCTCATGCTTTGGTCCGGTTCCGGCGACAACCCTATTTAGGACTACTTAATCCAAGGGGATTTATAACCCTTCGTTAAACGGTATAACATCGTCGGAATATCACCAAAACTTGAACATATGCAGTTCAATGTATAAGCTTTCCAATGGTGCAACCAATTTCGAAAATGGATGGTGCTACGAAAAAATTGTCAACGCAAGGAAAAACTGACCACCGTAAAACTGACCATAGTATCCGTTCTGTCTTGAATCTATAATATTTTTTGAGCATCTATTTAACTCACAAGTTCTCTCCTTTTCGCATGTTTCATCAAAATTGTATTCCCAAGAACATTGAATGTCCTTGATTATCCTATATGCAAGTCCCTTCGACCAAAGGGGAGGCAAATGTGATTCCAAGTTCTTTAATGCATCTCTTCATGTTATCTTTCCAACCCCCCAAAAATTCTGCAAACGTACGCTCAATTTTTTCAATGGTCCATTGTGGCGGCTTCATAATCATTTTTTGGGTATATCGACATACCACCACTCGAGAGATAAAAGGTACTCCATCCATCCAAGCTAGTTTTGATCTTGAGAAACGAGGGCTCAAAGAGCTCCCCTCTCTTTCGGCCAAGGTACAATGGAGCTTCAAGAAAGGTGACGGGCAAAGGGCTATATTGAAACTTGGTTCATTATTGAAAATGTGTATCCTTAAGCTAGAAACCTGGAATGAGACGATAGTTTACTCTTGTGAATTTGCACAAGTTGACACAACCAATCTTCATATGCATATAAGAACTTCAAGATCGCATCAAGAGCTTGTTTGGATCCCAGAGCGAATAAGGTCACAATCATCGGCATAAGCAAGATGAGAAACACTGAGACAACCCCTAATAGTCATGAGACATACTAGAGTGACGAAACATAACCTCATTGGCCAAAGTAGAGAAATTGCAAACCCTTACATAGTGCCTCCACATCAATGATAAAGTGTACATCCTCATTGGCCAAAGTAGAGAAATTGCAACTTGATATCACCCCAAAATATTGATAAACATCCATTTAGGCCACTTATACTAGCGCCTAGGCTGCCAAGGCACTGGGCGATCTCGGGCCACCAAGAGACCGCCAAATGACTTCTAGAAAATTATCACTCAAATACTATCAATGACAGACTCCTTGAATCCAAAGTCCCACAATACTCAGATGAGAAATAACCAAGAAACTCTAAAAGTCTTAGGGTCCATTTATTGCATGTGATAGCGTTTGATTACAGTAGTTATCGACCTTCGTAACTACCGTAATCAAACTGCAAAATCAGTTTACATAGATTTTGATTGGGAGCGCTAAACTCGATCAAACTTCCCAAATCCCTGGTTTTCCCACTTGATTTTGATTGGGAGCGCTACACTAATCCCTTCTAACACGTGTGATTTGGAGAGTTACAAATTGTCTGAAGGTGGAATTGACATAAATACCCTCGTCATTTCAACAACCTCATACAAAACATCTCCTTCTCGATTATTCCTCCCAAATCGACGAAAAAAGCAAACACCGTGAAGAACCCTAGTTTGTTTTCATGAAGAACCAATGCGAATTTAACCTTCTTCTCAATGATTTCAAAGCAATTTTCAGGTAAATCTCACACCTTAACCCAATTCGCTTGACATTTTGCTTGAATTTTTGAATTTCGATTTCGCACACATGAACCCTAGTCCCTTATTTGGACGAATTATTTCATCTCGCTCTGTGGAATGTAAATTTTGCCGAAATGTTAAGAACCGTATTCGTTAATTCTGGACGAATTGTAGATTTGGACGAATTTTTTTATGGGATTTCGCACACATGAACTGTAGCCTAGTTCCGCTTATGTATTGTTCAAACAATTTCTGGTTTTTCTTATGGATATTCAAACAATTTCGAACATGTAAATGAAAAGAGGAAGCTACAAAACACCACGAACAGCAAGGGGGAAAGCAAAAGTGTCTGCTGACGAACAGTCTCCTGGAAAAACGACTGCTCCTATGGATATATGCCAGAGTTCACCTTCTGAGGTGAGAGTTGATTCTCATTTCGTGCTGGGTAGGAGCCCAAAATCGAATGCCGAAATATTTGGAGACCCTTTGGACTTAAGGACTGAATACGCGGCAGCAAGTGAGGACCCTTTGGCTGATGAAGAGGAGCAGCAGGGGGAAAGTCCTACCAAAGCCCCCAGACAAAAAATAACAAGCGCAAGAGAGAACGGAGGTAGTGGTGGCATCAAGAAAAGTGAGAAGAAGAAGGTGTGGCTCCAATTTGAAGAGCAAACGTTGGTTGATGCAGCGAAAGGACTAGTGCATGAAGGAATGCGAAGTTAAGGAGGGTTCAAACCCGGATTCCTTATTATATGTGCTGAAAGGATTGCAACAAGGGTAAGAGGAAGCACTATTCGAGGTGTGCCACACGTGAAATCCAAACTTCACGTGTGGAAGAAGACGTATGATCTTCTCTCTGATTTCATGGTCATGAGCGGGGTGTCTGTGGACCCGACAACTCATCAAGTGGTGGTTGAAGATGAAGCGACCGGGGCTAGTATAGTGAGGGTAAGATCTTCAGGTTTCTGTTGGATAATGTATCTCCAGTTTGTTTATGTTTCTGACTTTTTATGACTAATGTTGGATAATATATTGTATTTGTAGGTCAATCCTGACTACAAATTCCTGGGGGAAAACCATTTCACCTCTATGAAGATTGGTGTGAGATCTTCGGGAAGGATAGGGCAACTGGTGCATACGCACGGGATGCTGGGGACATTGGTGAGACTGAAGGGTCCAAAACAGTAGAGGAGGAAGAGGACATTCGAAGTAGCGAGGACGGTGGGGTGACTGAAGCAGTTCCTAGGGCTTGTTGGAATAAAGGAAAACGGCCAATGCCCGCAGAGGATGAAAAAACACGCTATTACTCAAAGATCATGACTTATGTTCAAACCCTCCATGCTCCTGCTAACCCACCATTGGATATTGCAAGGCATTTGATGGATGATTTAAGGCCATACACCCAATTTAATGTATGAACGAAGAGTGCAATCGTGTCACTCCTCCTTGATAATATCTCTGCCCGGCAAATGTGGCAGATACTTGATAATGATATCCGTGAGGAGTGACTCATTTATCTTGTTGACAGAATCAATGATGAAGTGGTTGCTAAATATCCGAAGCCATAGTGAATACTGATGTGTATGAACATGATTTTAATTGCGTTTTGATCTGCCTATGAAGAGGCTCAGCTGTATGTCTTGAACTTGTGATTTTTGTTACGTTCTGAACTTATTGTTTGGTTGGAACTTGTGGTTTTGAACTGGTGGTTGCCTACATTATTGATTTCGTTGCAGTTTCCTTTGGTGTTAATCTCCAGTTTTTTTGTTAACTTGTTTGATAGAAATTCAATGTTGATACATACTGTTCAATCAGCCGTAATCCACTCATAAGTAAACACAAGAAACCTAAATTAACTAAATCAAAATCGAATTTATAAAGTTATTTACTACATTTGATGTTCTGTAGCGCTATAAATCAAAATTAAACTCGAAATCTTAAATCTGAAATAAACTAATCTTTAGACAATATCAAGCTTTAAAGACAAATAAGATAAGATTCAAATGCAAATGGGAGTTTTATCCATCCACTAGGAAAAAAAATCTCGAGCTAAGGAAATAAGAACCCCAAAAGACGGACAAGTAAAAGAAAGTAAATGACGAGACCCGGTAGCAGTACACTACAGTACTGCGGCACTGCATCACTAAAAGTAAAAGATCAGTTGTCTTCACACTTCAGTTCGTTCTCAGCACTCTCTGTTTTCTCCAACCGAACAACACCGTTCTTATTGATTCGATCCTTCTCCCATCTCGTCTCGAGGTACTCTCAGTCTCAGACCACGTTCGTCTTGCTGTTATTTTATAATGTTAATTTTCCAATTTATCATTATCATTTGTATTTCTGTAAAATTATGTTCGGTAAACAATGATAGAGCGAAATTACTGATGTTATTGTAATTGCGATGCCGTGTTTCTTGATTTCTATGTTCTTACTCGGGATTGGGAGTTTGGACATCTTCTTCTGTTATGTTTTTCGAATTGCTCTCTCAAAATTCAATATTTATAAGTGTCGTTGAGTTGGTTTCTTTTTCGGTTATGAGAAATGAACTTGTCTTGTGGACTTCAGCTTTGGAAGTTATCTGGATGGATCTTTTATTTCAAATTTGATTTTCTTAAATGATAAGTCAGTTCTGGAGAACTATTATATTGTCTCCTGAGGTTTACTTCAGTTACTAAGACAATCTACAAATTCAAATGAAACTTGATAATGATGCAACATAATATTTATGTAACTATTATGTACACGCCGGATTATTTATGGGTCCATCCTCTTTGTTATCCCATGCCTTCTGTTTCTATTAAATGATGAATTGCAAAGAGAGCATTTATCTTCACTAAGAAATGCGTTAGGATGAGACCACATATCTTCACTAATATCTGCATAACAATGTCTGCTGTTATTGCATTTGGAGTAGGAATTTTTCTGTTGGCTCAGACATGGATAATGTTGAAGCCAGCCCGACAAAAGAAATGCCATCAGGTTTAGATGCAGCTACTCAAGAAGAATCTGCAACTCTGTCTAAATTACTCCTCGATTTCACAAACATACCCACCATTGATAAAGCATGGACTTTCAAGTCAAAAACAGGTATCACCGCCTAATGTCTGCATCCCTTTTATATGCTATTCGTAGTTTTCTGATCCTTTTGTGTTATTTCTAGAGCTAATATTTTTTACTTGCCCCAATTTTCTCATGCGCATAAATGCAGATGATAGTTCGCAAGCTATGTTTTTGATTAGTCAACCAAATCTTCTGTCCAACAAGAGGAGGAAATATATGTTAAACAGTCATATAATTCAAACGATGGAAAATTCTATAAGCTTTCGCTGGGCCCCATTCCCTGTCGAGATGACTGGTGTATCTGCAATGGTACCATCTCCATCAGGTTCAAAGCTTATCGTTGTTCGAAATTCTGAAGGAGACTCTCCAAGTCACATTGAGATATGGGATCAAGCTGAAATGAAGAAGGAGTTTGCTATTCCTCGATCTATCCATGGATCAATTTATTCAGATGGATGGTAAATAAACACCATTAATTGACATCCATGATATTTTTTAATAAACACCATTAATTGACATCCATGATATTTTTTCTCCCTCATCTTCTTTCACACCCGTGGTGACAGGTTTGAAGGAATTTCGTGGAACTCAGATGAAACCATCATTGCTTATGTTGCTGAGGAGCCTGATGCAACCAAACCAACATTTACTGCTTCTGGCTACAAGAAAGAAGAGTGTAATGATAGGGATTATGGTAGCTGGAAGTGCCAAGGTGATTGGGAGGAAAACTGGGGAGAAACTTATTCTGGGAAAAAGCAACCATCTCTCTTTGTTATTGACATCTGCAGGTGTGTCTATTCGCTCGCTCATTGTGGTTATTGACGTGTTAACGGCTTCATTGATTTGAATGATTCTGCAGCGGCGAGGTCCGTGCAGTTGCAGGAGTAAGTAAGGAATTGAGCGTTGGGCAAGTTGTGTGGGCTCCATCAGTTGAAGGCCAGAATTATCTCGTTTTTGTTGGTTGGCCTTCTGGTGCTAGAAAATTGGGTATAAAATATTGCTACAATAGGCCTTGTGCCTTGTATGCTGTGAAAGCTCCAATATTCAAATCAGAAGCTAGCGAAAAAAGGTAGAAAAAATATCCCGAACAAATAAGTTTTATATTAGTGTACTTTCTACTTTGTTTATGAAATTACCTGAGTTTATTTGAATTTTGTGTTTGCTATTAATTTGATTTCTTTGTTCTCCTTGGAAGTAATGCAGCTGAAGATATCACTGTGACTAACCTAACAGAGAGTATAAGTAGTGCGTTCTTTCCTCGTTTCAGGTATAGAGAATGGTCGTATAAAAATATTTTTATAAATGAGTGAATTGCATGCTTTTTTTTTTGCATGTATAAGTTCTTCAAATTTATGATGGTTGACTTCCTTTTCTCTCCTCAACCCAGCCCTGATGGGAAAGTGCTTCTCTTTTTGTCCGCAAAATGTTCTGTTGATTCTGGTGCTCATTCGGCAACAGATTCACTTCATAAGATCGAGTGGTTCTCTCATGGAAAGCTAGGTTCACCTGTGAAAATCATTGATGTGGTATTCTCATTTTCTATATTATGTTGGATATCATTATTAAATATCTACTAGAAAATTCTAACACAAGAAACAGTGTTGAGCACATTTTATTTCCCTTTTGCTATATATGCATTGTCAGATTTGCGTTCAGAAATGTCCGTATGGCTCCTGAGAAGTCTTGAATTCAGAAACAATGCAATAATTTTTAATCTTTTCCTTTTGTGTTTAAATGTGTTTTATTTTATGCTTTATCTTCTAGGTTCCTGTTGTGATGTCGCCTGAGGCTGGTAGCTTTCCTGGTCTGTATTGTTCTAAACTTCTCACGAAACCATGGCTTTCTGATGGCCGTACAATGATTATATCTTCAATTTGGGGAAGTACTCAAGCGATCATTTCAGTGGATATACTAAGGTAGTTATATGTGCATCCTCACTCTCACCCATATAGGATTTTAAAATCTTCCATTTCTGTGATCCAATCAATGGCTTGTTTTATTGCAGTGGACAATTATCAAGAATCAGCCCACATAATTCAAATTCTTCGTGGGATGTCCTCGCTCTAGATGGAGACAGCATTATTGCCAGTAGGATGAATTCTTCTGTTGGGATCCAGTCCTGTTCATCTGGTTTCATTGATGTTGAATTACCATTATTTTCCTTGTCCTTGAAGCGTGCAGCAGCCCCGTTGATATTCCTGAAATCAAGTATGGGAGTCTTGTTGGTAACATATCCTCAGATGCGAAATGGAATTGGCTGGATATTACAAGCCCCACGAATAAATGCTCTGAGGTGTCTTCCTTTTTTGACTTTTATCTGTATATGGTGCCAATTCATACATTTTGTACATATTTGAATAGCTAACTCTTCGCTGTGTTGTCAAATTTGTGCAGGTTTCTTCATTGCTGTCGTCACTAGAATTTACTATCTTAAAGGTTCCAGTCAAAGATACAGCTGACAATCTCACAAGAGGTACTTAGACGAGATCATCAAAAGCATATTATTATCTTATGAACATGAGAAAAATAAAGGAATGAACAATCAGCCAAAAGTATATACTTGAAGCAGTATCAAGAAGGCGTTCTTTTCTGAATTAATTAAATATATGTGAATAAAATGATGACGCAACGTTGGTTGCCAATTATATATATATATATATATATATGCCCCTTTTTTCTTCTTCATTATGGTCTTTACTATTTACTATTTATCGTCATATATGTGTCGATTTGATGCCATTATGTGAAATGGCATTAGGTGCAAGGAATCCATTTGATGCCATATATGTATCGTCCAAGTCCAAGCGGCACGACTCCTCTGCTCCATTAATCGTTCTCCTGCACGGAGGTCCTCACTCCGTCTCTGTGTCAAGCTTCTCGAAATCATCTGCTTTTCTGGCCTCACTTGGCTTTAGTTTGCTTATTGTGAACTACAGGTAAGCGCTGTAATCAATGTCTCTCTCCAATTTATTCTAGTTAATTATTAAGAAACTGGTGCATTGGTTTATTTGGGTCGTTAGTTCTTTACTTAATGAAGGCCTTCTGACTTAAGCATGTTCTAAATTCGGTCGCAGAGGATCTATGGGATTTGGTGAGGAAGCACTGCAATCTCTTCCTGGGAAAATTGGGTCTCAGGTACTGCTCGTAACTCTGTAAACGAATTCAAGAGTTTGAAGTACCCGAAGAGATGTGTCTAACTGCATGATCTTTTTGTAAAGTTCACAATCCTCTTTTCAACAAATATCATCAAAAACTTTTTTAAAAAAATATCATCAAAAGCTTTCGTTTAAATTTTCTTGTTTCTTGCTCGAATTTCACTCATTTCCAAGTTGTACTTGGATTACCATCTACCTCCAACAAAATGCACTTCTCCAGAAGCACATGTTTCTGCAGAGTCCCCTAGCAATTCATATCTGAAGAGCTAATATTTAGTAACTAAGTACAATGTGCAATCTTTTCCTTTTTGTGCTCATGCAGGATGTCAATGATGTCCTCAACGCTATAGATCTAGCAATTGATCAGGGACTAGCTGATCCCTCAAAAATAGCAGTGCTTGGTGGATCTCATGGTGGATTCTTGACGACTCACTTGATTGGCCAGGTACAACGGGCCACTTTTTTTTTTACGAAATGTCGTTCATTGCATGACCATTTTCGTTATGATTCTGCTCTGAGTCCACAAACTGATCCATGCTTGCTCTATAGGATGAGTTATCTCCTTACATTATAGTCTGAAATTCTAATCCAAGGGCGGCCTGTACTGCTATTTCCTAGGCACCAAATAAGTTTGCAGCTGCGGCAGCTAGGAATCCTGTTTGCAACCTTGCTTTGATGGTTGGCACTTCTGATATTCCTGATTGGTGTTATGTTGAAGCATATGGAAGCAACGGGAAAAGAATGTTTACAGAAGCCCCTTCAGCTGAACACCTTGCTCTTCTCCACAGCAAATCCCCAATCGCTCACATTTCGAAGGTAGGATCCTTTGTTACTAAGTTAGTTTTCAATCTGTTAATTCATTATCTCACAGTAGTCTCTGTTAAATGCTTATACAATTTTGAAGGTCAAAACGCCAACCCTCTTCCTTCTCGGGGCTCAGGACCTTCGTGTGCCGGTGACTAATGGAATACAAGTAAGAATTCTTCTGATCTCTATTTTCTGCCAAAATTATCATATTGAACTTGAATGTTTTCCCTCTTCAACGTGTGAAGTATGCACGGGCTTTGAAGGAGAGAGGCGTGGAAACGAAGGTGATTGTTTTTCCCCACGATGTACACAGCATTGATAGGTAAGAGCCATTGTTCCCCATAAATTGCTGCAACATCTGTTCTTCCATGGGCAACAGTGGAGTCTAAGATCAACTTTTCTTGCAGGCCGCAGTCGGACTTCGAGAGCTTCCTCAATATCGCACTGTGGTTCAGAAAGTATTGCAAGTAACAATAGCAACGGCTCAACTGTTTTTGGCTGGGACATGCTCTCTTCTCATGGTTTAGATGAGTACTCGAGCTATTAATACTTGATGATTCCTTTGGTTTTATTCAATAAAAATGGAACTTTTACAGAGACCAACCTATGAAAACAGAAGCATATGCAAGAGCTAGACAGCCTCTGGATTAGAAATATAGAAGCAATAACCAATTAGTGTTCAGATTTCACGGGATTTCGCGGAGGATCAGGGGAGCACCGTGCTGGGGCTGGACAGTGAAAGCAGCATATGGTGCGTGAATGTATTCCGGTGAATGATCCCAAGTGAAGGCTTGAAGCAGAGTGGCCACAAAAATCTTTGCCTCCATCACGGCAAAGTTCTGGCCGATGCAAATCCTAGGCCCCCATCCAAATGGCATTAACGCAGCCTGGCCATTGGCTGCTTTGAGTATCCCATCAGCAAATCTCTCCGGCTTGAACTCGGCTGCATCTTCTCCCCAGATTTCCTTCTTCCGGTGGACCATGGCTATTGGCAGCTGGATGAGAATGCCCTTTGGTATGGTGTAATTGCCCAGCTTTGTATCTTCTTCAACCACAGGGGAGAGCTCAAACACCGGTGGGAATAAATGACTTGTTCCTAACGCGAAAGTTCTTCTGAAAGCTCAAGTGTTTGGTCAGTGCTTCCCTCATGAGATCAGCATCTGAAATGTAGACTCGAGGCCTCGTTCCAATCCATCCGAATGATTTCTTGCCTGTTCACCACACACAAACATACATGAATCATGATACAATACAATGCAGACATAACAGCATAACCCACAGTGAAGAAAAGTGGTCCGAAAGGTTCGTTACCATATTTGTTAATGGTCTTGACAACAAATGGCATGACGCGAGGCACAATATCTTCGTGGAACCCGAGAGGTTTGGCGTGAGCTTCGGCGTACATGTCGTAGATTTCCTTGGTGTCTCCGAATGGTAACTTGTAAGGATTCCCTTTGAATCCTTGCTTGCGGAGTAGCGCCTCCACCCTCCTGGGCTCGAGCCAGAAGAACTTGAAAACTTGTCATAACCACACACAGAACACTGTCACGAGCGAGATGAGGGCAAATTTCCACATACTGGGCGTAGAGGATGGTGCTTGATTTATGGGATGGAGAGTAGTGTTAATGTGCAATTTATAAAAAAAGACTTCAGTGGTGAATAATTCTCCAAAGACAAAAGAACAAGAAGGGTCCAATTATTGTACTTGGCTGGGCTTGTGAAATTGCATGTTCATGTACACAACTCACAAGTACACAATCGAGATGAGGAGGGGTCTCTTGTAGGGGACACTAATTTTTGACACATAAAATATACTAAAAGTGTGTTTGTAGTATTTGATTGGCATATGGGTAGACCCACACAATCACATCATACAATCAATTATTACCAACACACTTTAGTGTGTTTTTATGTCAATTTTGGTATAACCTTTCTCCTATTGTGGACCGTAGTTCATGAGGAATTCACCGCCTTACTTGTGACCATGCATGTCATTAAAAAATATTTTCTGCTAATTTAATTACCTAAAATTTTAAAATTACCTAAAAAAAATTCTGCTAATTTGAACTGCACTTGCTTGGCTAGAAAAAAAAAAAAATTGAACTGCACTTTTTATTCTCCATAATAAAAATTCGAATCTTTTTTTTAGCAAAGCATAAAAATTCGAATCTAATTTTAATGTCGTTTCCAGATGACAAATCGATACCACTTTTGATGGTCTGATTTTACCAAAATAGAAACCAACGTCATCATAAAGTTTGAAATATTTTTTTATCATATATTAATTTTGTTATTTAATAAGGGCAGGAAAGTTTAATCTCGCCCCACCGGACCCTACCATAACATGTATTTTTATAATTGTATAAGAAAATTAATTCTATATTTTAAAATATAATTGTTGCATGTGGAGCACGAGTTTTGGATTTTCACTTTAACGAGCCATCCACAACAAAAATGTATTGTGAGAAGAAAAGAATCTTTTTTTAAAACTTTATTTTGGTTATTTTTTTAGGATACATTTGTTTGTGAATGATTGATTTTGATTCCGCTTGATTTGATATTAAATCAACTTATTTATTAACTGTGGATCAGTATTGAATATAATAGAACGAATATAATAATAACGAATACAACGAATATATTTTTGCGTTGTTGTGGAAGCGTGACGGATCGTAATCACACGGACAGTAGAAATCACCGTTGAAAGAAGTTATGAAAAGTCTCTTTGATATTCACGAATCAAATCTCTTCTCCGGAAGATGATTAGGACGCAAACAGAGAAATCTTATGTTTCTGATTCTCAACGCATGGTAGAATAGAATGTATATAATCCTCTAGGCCATGGTACCTTTATATAGAGGATTAGGTGGGCTTAGTGGGTAGTGGGCTTAGGTTAATATTAATTAAACAAATTGATTAATACATAAAGCCCAACAAGCAGCAACTGCTGAATAATTTCCAACTGGTTTGGAATGTGCTTCTTCGGTCTCAGGAGCCCTTTTTCTACTCTACACAAAGTGTCCGCTACTGATGGGAAGACTTGGTATTCTTCTAGAAGATTCAGATGGCTTAGATCCACTACTATATTGATCCCGTTTCGTGAAAAATGATTGAAATTCATGTCATCTTCAGAACAGGACTGGTCCGAGCTCACACAATCATCCTCATCATCCTGCTGACAAGCTGCTGTATTATCAGCCTGAGGAGCATGCTGGCAAGCTGCTGGATTATCACTCGACATAGATTGTGTTTCCTTTTGCTCTTCATCCTTTTCTGTCGCTGCTGTAACCATATTAAGCATCTCATTCCCAGGGGTCTCTGCAGGCAGGATTACTTCAAGGGATTCATGAATCACTAATCCAGATGGGACTGTGGCAGTTTCAGGACTAGGAGTCATAACCACATTCGAGCCTTCAGTCATGTCTGCAGCGACTCATTCTGTTGCAAGTGTGCGAGCTCCAGTCGTCGCTGTATTATTCGTGGAATCCTTAAATGCCACTTGATCAACGGTTAATGCTTTAGCCATACCTAGGCGAGGCCATTGCTCGTGTGATCCAGATTGTCTCTTCCAAGTAGATGCTCGCCAAAAACCGTCCATACCTGTTTCTTCTGAGACTGTGATAGAGAAAGAACTTTCCACAGCATCCACGTTAATGGATTCATGAATCCAATCAGTAGAGTTGGTGAGAATCTGCATTCTACCAAAAATCATTTCTGTTTTGTTGATGGTG
>JAOYMZ010049936.1:0-14125 GCA_025802335.1 Pinguicula primuliflora | reverse complement strand
CAGTATTCAAGAGTTCTCTCGAAGTGCTGCCTCATCATCTCGGAAGGAGAATCTTGAGTTGTGGAATACCACCAGGACTCTGGTAGCCCAGTTTGAAGATCTGTTCAACCGGAATATTACGATCAACCACGCTTCCACTATAAAGGTACGATTTTGTATTTGTATTTAATTATCAGATTTGTTCTGATATTGAGGATTCAATCCTCAATCCTACACATAGGATATAGCTGATGTCACAGGAATCGAGGATTATCTTTCATTCCTGCAGATTCTTTTGTGTCTACTCTGCAACATTCTCCAGGCGAGCAATGATCTTTCTTAGTTGTTGCTGTTGCATTTGTGTGAATGAATCCAACTCTCTGTCAGGATTTTTTGATAAGCTATCTTCATATGTAATGGCTGCCATATTGCATTTTTACTTGCCACCAGTCTTCTTTATCTGCCTGCAAAACATAATTTGTTAGCAAAACTATCATCTCTCGCAGATTATCTTCATCACGCTCATTTAGCATTCTATTCCACTCCTAGTTCCACATCCAAGTGCCTTTTAACCATCCCCACAGGCTGCTATCATGGGGCATCCTTGTTTCAGACTTTTGTATATATGCGACGAAATTGCTGTTTCAAGTTTTTTTTTTAAAATTGAAAAGATATATTAATTTTAAAATGGGAGTTCATATGTATATATTTACAAAACCTCACTTAATGCCCTAATTTTCCGATACCGATCAATTCGTCAATATTAAAATCGGGTCATGAAATTGCTGTTTCAAGCTGTCGTTTCCTACCCACTTATCTTCCCACAGTCTAACTTTGTTACCTTTTCCAACTTTAAGCTCTGAGCACTCTTGAAACCACGACTCACTGAGGACCTTTTGGATTTCAACAAACCAAGTAGATTCTTTCACTCTTCCTCTCTGGGTTATATGTGTATATGGTATATTGATGAGCTCCTCCAGGTTGCCTATTCTTAAGTTCTATTTCGCGCGATGTGCTTTTGATTCTAATTGTGCTTATAAGCACATTTTAAAATAAAATGAGTGTTTTGCGTAATACAAGTACTACTGCTTGTGCTTTTTTTACACCCTCTCTCTTCTTAAAAATAAGCACCTCTTGACATTCTTTTTTTCCTTCTAAAAAATAAGCATGACATTTTCGTAATAATATCAAACTAAATATAAATTTATGACGGTATTGCCCTTCAATCTTATCTGCAAATCCTATATTCGACATTTTTTTTCCTCTCGTTAAATGAGTTACTACAATCAACCACCAGTTGGAATCCCTCCTCCACAAGGCAAATTGATTCGCAAATTCATGTTTTTTCCTCCCGTTTCTCAAAATTCATCATCTGTTATATTAGAATAGAATTTTATAACATTTGTCCAGATTTTATAACATTTGTCCAAAATTCATCATCTGTTATATTAGGATTATTGGAATCGGTCGTCATCTGTGGGGAAATCCAGATTCGTAATATTCATAAAAAAGAAGATGTTATGTTTTTTTCATAAAATAAAATTGAATTTAAATGGTTAAATGAAGGTTATACTTGTAATCTACGATAATTTTATTATGTTATAATTTTAAATTATTATTTTTAAGCACTTGCGCAAAACACTACAGGTTCTAAAAATAATAAGAAGTAGAAGAAGAAGAAGTAGTAGAAGAAGAAGTAGTAGAAGAAGTACTAGTACTTCTGCGCAAAACAGGCATTTAGTTTCCTCCCTCTGCTATACTTGGATTTCACGATGATTTTCCATAAGTCATCTCCCTCTTGAAGCATTTTGCTACCCCATTTACCTAATATTGCCTTGTTATAGGCTCCAAGATCACGTATTCCTAATCCACCTCTCTATGTGGTTTGAGCTATTTAATTCCAGGCTATCTAGTGAGTTTGTTCCCTTCCAGTGATCCATTCCAGAAGAATGTCCGAATAATTTGCTATAGTTTGGATATAACAGTCTTAGGGGCACGAAATATGGAAAAGTAGCAGCTAGGTAGAGCAGTCATAACCGAATTAATCAACACACAACGAGCTGCTAATGATAACAGTCTGTTATGATCTTAACTCCCAACACAGGTTATCAACCTAGTTGCACAATTTGAAAAAACTTGAATGTAGACAATTATAAGGTATCTGTGCTTGAAGATTTACCATTAAGAGTTAACTGCACTCTTCCCCCCATCATCAGACGGTACATTTATGGTTCCCTCCCCTGTTGAAGGTGCAATTCGACATAGCGAAGAACATGTCAATGCACAGTTGAAGCTTGATTTAAAATTAGTCCTTTCATGCCCTATAACATATGAAGCTGAATAAGATATGTAAAGGATTCTGATCATGACAAAATATACAATATTTTTTTTGATAGGTTATAAATATACAACATAGAACCCCATAAAAGAGTAGAGAAGTTTGGAGATATAGGTTCAATTCTCGCTGATGCCATAGTTATTTTAAAAAAATTAATGAAGAAAGGAGAGAGTGTTGGAAATAGATCGGGTTTGGAAATTAGGTTCCGAATATTGCAGTCACGTGAGCATATGTGTTGTCGTTTTATTTGGCAGACTTTGGAAAAACTTGAGTTTAACGTCCTAGATTGAACGCTGGAAATGGATCGGGTTTAGAAATTGGGTTCCAGATATTCCAGGCACGTCAGCATATGTGCTGTCATTTTATTTGACAAAGTTTGGAAAAACTTGCGTTTTACATCCTAGATTTTGTAATAGATTTTGAATTCCCGATGTTTGAATATCATGGGCTAGGAAAACCAATCCAGCCCATGTAGATGGGCAGGCCCAACATATGGGGTAGGCCCTTTTTTGGTTTCTTCTCACATATATGAAAATTTTACTTACCCAAAAAAATGTTATTAATAAGACTATACCAAACCAACGGACCAACCTGATCTATTTTTGGTATTTCCACGAATTCAACTGTGCGATCTTGATTGCTCAGATACATATTATTAGGATCCTAATCTATATTTGGCTATCAGACCATTCCAACCGTACATACAACTTTCGAAGCATGTCTAAAAACTTCCAATTTCCAAACAATTCAAACTACTTTGGAATTAACTTATTTCCTTCGTAGACATTACATTAATTACTCTTCCAGATGAGTCTTCTTATTTTGTTTGATCTTTTTAACAAGTCAGAGTCTTATACTTACCAAAAAAAAAAACAAGTCAGAGTCTTATATTACACCTTGCTTAACTCTAGCCTACATTTATGGAGTGTCACATAATGAAAACTCCCTTTCAAGCATATAAGAAGTGCTCCACGGACAATGGAATGAACTAAATTGGTTCATTCCCCCATCCCTTCACGCAAACTTCAGACAAAGGTGAGTTTCATTATTTCCATTTACTGGTGAGTTTCATTATTTCCATTTACTGGTGAGTGATCGTCTGATTTGATATTCCTATTGAATGAGTGTCTTATATAAAGGTATTGGATCGCATGGTATTCAGGTTTATGAAATAGAATACCCTAAAAGATCACGAGGGATTGATCCGCATGGATTTCCGTTTCTTCTTCGCCGTCTTCTCCTTTCTAATGATCCGTTGGCGGCCTACAACCGCAGAAGGTGGCCTGGCATGCAACTTGGGTACTCAGACGACGCACCTTCTGCCTCCAGAAATAACGGTACGGTTACTGAAAGAGAACGGATTTGACAAACTGAAACTCTTTGAAGCGGATCCAAGAATCCTTGGAGTCCTCAATGGCTCCGGGATTGAGGTCATGGTTGGAATTCCCAATTACATGCTGCAAACAATGGCAGGGGATCCCAAAGCAGCTCAGCAATGGGTTGCAAGAAATGTCACAGATTACTTGGCACAAAAAGTTGACATAAGGTAACTCATCATGTGTCATATATAAAGATAGAAACTTATATGAATTCAGATCCTATTAGTCCATCTACAAACTTCTATAAGTTTTTAGGGGACATAGTAAGACATGAGTTGTAATAAACCAGAAGTTGAAATTTGGAACAGACCCGACCCAGTGGGTTCGGGCCCGTGCGTGTGTGTGCGTGAGCCAATATATAATGAATGTGGACTTACACTCTTAAAAGCCAGAGTACCAAGGCAATAGGGTGAAACACCACATATCATTATATACTAGTCCATTAATTTGTTTGTACTCGGTATGAGACAATTAACTCAAACACCAGAAACACTATATACCACGATCTGGGTCAACGCACGACCGCATGCCTACTTGCACACTCTCACATGTGTGTATGTATGTGAGTAGGTATATGGTCGTTTGTGTATTTTTGATAGTGGTATATAGCGCAAAAATAATATGGCGCATCACTTTATCGTGCACACCGTTGCACCCTAGGAAGCACGGATACACTTATTTGGGACCGTATCCTGTATCGGGTGCGTATCGGATACACAAGTAGTTACACAAGTGTTAGAGCCCATTTGCTTAAATTTTTTTATATTTACAATTTAGTCCTTATATTTTTAATATTTACATATATAACCCCACACCCGTATCCTATATTTTTCAAAAAACCTCACACCCGTATCGGATACGTATCGTATTCGCACCCGCACCCCTGTGCTACCTAGATTGCACCTCATGGGTGCAGGTGTGACCCCCACACCAAATGTTGATATGTGTGTGGTGTAACGGTGTGCATGTTCGAGCAGTGTGCTACATCACTACGTAATTCTCGTTCTAATTGTGTATTATCAGATATGTTGCGGTGGGAAATGAGCCATTGCTTCAATCCTACAATGGTTCTTTCGTCAACACTACCTTTCCAGCACTGAGGAACATTCAAGAAGCTCTGAATAAAGCCGGCGTCGGCAGCGATGTGAAAGCAACGGTACCTCTCAACGGCGATATTTTCTACTCCAACACGGGTTTCCCTTCCGGCGGGATTTTCCTTCCGAAGATGATGAGTACCATGATTCCGATCCTCAAGCACCTAAATCATAGCAATGCTCCTCTCACCATGAACGTATACCCATTCTACAGCCTCATCGACAACCCCAATTTTCCGGTCGACTATGCATTCTTCGACGGCGTTGCGAAACCGTTGATAGATGGCAATCTCGAATACACAAACACTCTTGCAGGACAAATTGATACCTTATACGCTGCACTCAACCACTCAGGATACCCATCAATGCCGATCATCGTTGGAGAAGTCGGATGGCCATCGGACGGAAATCCTGTCGCAAATGATTCTTTTGCACACAGGTAACTAACTATGTTGAATCAATTTATAAGAAAATGGTGCGCTAATTGATCAGTATTTTAATGACGATAAATTTTAACATTGTTGTCAATAATTAGTTATAGTTGCCAATATGAGTCATTCATTTGATAATCTGACGACTGAAATTAAATTAGGTATTTAAAATGATTTAAATGATCAATTTTATATGAAACGTCAGATTGTCATATAAATGAATCAGATTAGAATTGAGCACTCTAATTAATTATCGAGCACAATAGCATTGAACACTTGAAAATCACTCTTTAATGAGATTAACTCAATGTTCTTACAAGTTAGCTCATACACCAACTTAGTACACATGCAATCCAAGCTAACAGATTGTTTTGGGAAATGTGTAGAGTAAATTGGCCTCATGGGGCCCATGTGGGGTTTGACTTAAATTTATAGTTGTTTCTGAGGAGCTCCATAATTATTAATAAGATGCTAGTATTGAGTATTAACCACATAATGCGTTTGATCAATTTGACGTTAGCCTAAGTTAATTCATACAGGCAACTTCACTCACGTGACTCACCATAGTGAGTCGGGGTACCCTCTCTTATGACTCCATGTAAAATTAATCACATTCACATTTTTTATGTGTAATCTTTTTATTGAGGGATTATAATACTTGCCACATTAGAGGATTTAAAAATGGGATCCCAAAAAATACAAATAACATTGTTCTTCATAATAAACACAAATCAAAAGTGTTTGTGAATAAACTTACGCAGAACAGGTTCTTCAATATTATACATATGTCAAGCTCTATGATTGTTCTCTACATGTTCTGAAATGAATACTTTATAATTATTTTCTCGTTAGGTTCAATCAGGGCCTGATCAAGTTCATCCAACAGGGTAAGGGTACCCCTATGAAGTCCAAGCTGCCGGATATTTACCTCTTCTCACTGTTCGACGAGGACGCCAAGGGGATTGAGCCTGGTGACTTCGAGCGACACTGGGGGTTATTAAACTTCGACGGCAGCCTCAAATACAACGTCGATTTGGGCGGCGGGAAGAATCTCACGGCGGCAGAGGGGGTCGAATACTTTCCCCGGCAGTGGTGCGTGGCGGCCCCCGGCGCCGACGCCGACGTGCAGAAGCTCAACGACAGCATGACCTACGCCTGCGATCGGGCGGATTGCACGAGCATATCAAACGGGTCGTCGTGCGGCGGCATGGATCTCCAATCAACCGCCTCCTACGCTTTCAATCAGTACTTTCAGACGATGAATCAATCC
Source organism: Pinguicula primuliflora (assembly GCA_025802335.1). Classification (NCBI taxonomy): domain Eukaryota; kingdom Viridiplantae; phylum Streptophyta; class Magnoliopsida; order Lamiales; family Lentibulariaceae; genus Pinguicula; species Pinguicula primuliflora. Next base: position 7,634 of record JAOYMZ010049936.1, on the reverse strand, counting down.
GCCGGGTCATGCGGGTTCGACAAACTGGCGACGGTGACGAAAACGGAGCCGAGTTTCAATAAGGGGACGTGCAAGTTGGAGGTGATGTTCGATCTGGAGGCAACGATGAGCAAACTGCATCCAGGGATGAACGATACGGGGAGCTCCGGCGGAGGGTCTTCACATGGAGGACCGTCGCACGGAGGATCGTCTCATTCGAAGGCTTGCCGGAATATGATCGGCTCCGCTGCTGCATTGTTGGCGTTGCTGGTGGCCATGGTTACTTGAGGCATGTCTGATTATCTATTGAAGTTGGCCTCTGTTGTTGTATTGCAAGCTATGCCATGGACGTCGAGTGGTATAAGATTTAAGTTTATTGAATAAGGTGGTTGGGACACGATCCTTGAGGTTGAGCCTTGTAATTGCAATATTGACTATCAATGGTTTGTAATTTCTTGAGATATTTGTTGGGGACTTTTTTTGTTAAGTAATTTTTTTTTGGTATGAAAATTAGGATCTTAATTACGGTCGTTTCCGTTGTTTTTAACGACCGTAATCAAAAGCATGAATTTGTTTACTGCGAATTTGATTACGATCGTTCCGTAAGGTACAATTCACTGAATCACGCGATTTCCAGTCAAATTCTGATTACGAGCACTATTCTTATCCCATAAAACTCGTGTGATTGGGGGAGTCTCGATGGACGGATAGAAGACCAAAATATTCTGAAATCAAAATCATCTTCCTCTCCTTCCTCTTCAAGAACTCTACAAATACATCAATCTTATCTCACCATCAAACAAATTCTCAATTCAACATTCCTTACTTTTCACCAGAATTTTAGTAACCCTAGATTCCAAAAGCCACACTAACTCGTGACCCCACTTCTCACGTTCTTCTCAACTATTTTCATATTTCTAGGATTGACAAAGCTCCCTTTGGCTTACAAAACCTTCTTGATTGAGTGCACTTGGCATAGACACCTCCCACACAATAAGCAGAAGCAAAATTTACAAAACCAACATGCATTACTAAAATTTGAGGAGCATCAAAATATATTGATCAATTCAGATTCGGACTCCGCAGCATCCATACTGAATTAGCAACATTTGCAACACCTTCTTTAAACCGTTGTTTCTTAACCAAAAATGGTAACCGGCCGCTTGAGATTTTAGGCTCTGTTATAACTAAAAAAGTCCAGTTCATACAGCTTAATTAAATTTATCATACGTCTCTGGGAGGGCTTGTTTCCCACCCCTCTAATGTTCCACATAAGACCTTTCGTCATTTAGAGTAATTGCAACTTTTAGAACCAGTTTCATACCTTCGGGGCTTTGTTTTTGAAGTTTTGAAGCAAGAAAACAAAGCTTTCGATTTCCTTGTAATGCTCTGCAAAACCTCATCTCCGATAAATAATCCCATGTTTGCATCCACAAGCCCAGTATCATCCTCACCTGAGAATCTCGTCTTCCTTACTTTCCCCACATTCATCAGTATTCCAGAATTTTAAGTCAACTTTCGGAACACTAATGTCAACATATCATGCTATTGCATCCGACTGATTTTGACAGTCCATTTTTCCTGACTCCATAGACAGTCCCACGCTGTCCATATCACCCTAAAACAAACAATTTGCACTTTCTGGCAATTTTTGATCACTGACAGAAATCTTTTGTACCTGAAATTTCGATTCATCACCAGACTCAAATGTTTGTCCTTGAGCATTCTCCCCATTCTCAATACAGATATTAATCATAGAGATCTCAATTCCGACTTTAGAATATTGATCAGAAACATCTGCATATTCTGCTTTATAACAATAGAGTTGTTACTCATGTTTTAGCAGCGGGATTGTTTGCTTCGTTTGACTAGTTCAATTTGTGATAGAGATGGTAACGAACGCAATAATATGTTCAGGGGAAAAATAACATTACTCATTTATTTAACTGTTCAATAGTGCGTAGTCAAACTGCATGTAAACACACAGGACATTAACGATCGTAACCAAAATCAAATGATACAACACGTTTACTACATAGGATATTGATACCATTAACGTTCGTAATCCAAATCAAACGTGAATTCATAAGTCTGCAGTAAATGGGCCCTTATGCGTTAATATAAAAAATAATCGTCGTACAATTAATGAGAGCTTAAAACCTTTTCCTAAAACAAGACTTAGGCCAACCTACGTACTAACTAATCCATACAGAATTGAATAGATTCAAAAAAAAATATTGCCCTATCCATCAGTAAGATATAAATTGAGCTCGAAGAGGAAATTTTGATTTTTGAAGAAACTCCTGCAAGATGTGAGGGAAAATCATATGAATGAAAGGCCATTGGATACCTGTATTGGGGGTTGTAGAAACTATGGAAATCGACACAGGATTGTGAAAGAAACGGTTAAAACAGTTGTGAAAAAGGAAAGTTCCACTTCAGCATTTACTGAACCAACCATCGTTTGATTTCGACGGTGGAATCCAAGTTGTTGTTGAGCAGTGGTGAAATCTTGAGTGCGCAGCCAATAGGAACAAGAAATTCTTGCTTTCACGTTAGAGTTACTCGTCCCGTTAGGGGCGCTTATATATACAAGTATATTGACCTACTTGTACCACAACTTTCGGCCCAAACTACTTTCGGCCCAATAGAAGGATTGAAAGAAACAGACAATAGAAAATAACTAACTCTATAGAAGCATATGCTATGAGCTAATTCTTGTATTCTTCAATAGATGTTCATGTGATTCTTCTTCAATTTCAGCATTCCCCCCGCAAGGTGGAGACGAGGGTGAAAGGACGAGTCCAACTTGGCAATAGGTCTATTAAATGGCGCTAGTGGAAGGGTCTTAGTAAACACATTTGCTGGCTGAAATGCATAAGAAATGTATAGAGGCAAAACAAACCCTTCCTTATAGGCATCTCTCACATGATGACAGTCGATCTCTATGTGTTTCGTCCATTCATGGAAGACAAGATTTCCAACCAAATGAATGGCGACATTGTCGTCACAGCGAAGCGGAACTGTCTGAGCCACATCAAATCCCAAATCTGCTAGAATATAAGTGATCAATTTGAGTTCACAAGTGGTGGAAGCTATGCTTCAATATTATGCTTCTGGAGAAGATTTTGAGTCCGTCGTTTGCTTCTTAGTCTTCCAAGAAACAGTAGCATTCCCAAGTTTGATCAAATAGCTAGTCAAAGATCTTCGTGAATCAGGACACGAGGTTCAATCAGCAGTCAAGGTATTTGTGTTATTCGTGGGAAAGAACAACCCAAGAAATGAACTCCTTTTAAGGTACTTGACAACCTGTAGCGCAACATTCCAATGTGAGGCTCGCGGAGAGTGCATGAATTAACTAAGTTGCTGAACAGGATAGTTTATGTTCGGTCTTATAAAAGCCAAGTATAGTAAACACCCTATGCGACTTCTGTTTGAGGAAGGATCAGATAAGGCTTCTGTCTCATCAGTTGCGCTTAGTTTCAGACCAGGTACCATAGGAGTTGTAGAGATTTTTGCATCAAGTAAGCCTGCATCAGAAATCATATCAGTAATGTACTTTCTCTGAGTCACATATATACCATCTGACGAGGGAATCAACTCTAACCCGAGGTAATAGTTGGCATATCCCAAATCTTTGATGCTAAAAGAGTTGTCCAAGAAAGACTTGACTTGTTCAGCCTTAATAACTGAATTCCCAGTAACGAGAACATCATCAACATAGACAAGTAATACAGTGAAAGAGTTTGTCCGTTTCAGTATAAACAGACAATGATCCTATTTAGATTGTTCAAAACCATAACCCAACAAGCTGGAGGTAAATTATTTATTCCATTGACGAGAAGCTTCTTTCAAGCCATACATCGACCATTCAAGCTTGCATACTCTCTTATCAGCATGCTGTTGAGAACCAGGAGGTAACTGCATGAGGATTTCCTCATCTAATCTCCCATGCAAGAAAGCATTATTAATGTCCATTTTTTCGACTTTCCATTTGTGTGAAATTGCCACTGCTAATAATAACCGAACTGTGGTATGCTTGGAAACCGAAGAAAAACGGTCTGTGTAATGAATCCCCTCTATTTGATTATAGCCTTTTACCACAAGACGTGCCTTGTAGCATGAAACACTACCATCTGGATTTTTTTTGGTAAATAATGTCGTTGAGGAAATTTGAACCCGTGACCTGTGAGTGCATTTGTCACCCTCATAACCACTAGGTCAACCCCTCGTTGGCACTACCATCTGGATTATATGTGATCTTGTAAATCCATTTGCACCCTATTGGTTTAATGTGTGCTACTAGAGGCACCACTGTCCAAGTCTGGTTTGTTTCAAGAGCTTTGATCCCGGCATCCATAGTATCCACCCATTTCCTGTGATTAACTGCTTGGGAATACAATTATGGCTCACATAAGGCAGTGGTAGAAATAAAACATCGAGTAGCTGGTGTAAGCTCAACTTCAGAGGACCGTGAGGCCATCACATAGTCATCATGCCACACAGGAGTAGATTTTGGATGAGTGATAGACCGTTTGGGAACATGATTCGATGATTGTGATGTTGTATCCAGACTTGGAGCAGAATCAGTGTTCAAGCTGAGTGAATATCACAGGATATGGAATCAGGAAAGACAGACTGGGAAGGAGCAGAACTATGAACATTTGAATAAGGAGACTCTGGAGTTGAAGTGTGAACGACACTATCGACAATTTGAGTTGATGGAGGAGGAGTGTTGACGGCTGAGGATGAGGTGCATTGTGGCAAGATAGGAGGTTAAGAATTGACCTCCCAAGATGAAAGGGGCATAGCCTGAAGACCAGGAATTTCATATTGGCTACCATATGGGAAAAATCCCTCATGAAACAACACATCCTGAGAGAGAAATAATTTTTTCTCCATGATATCAAGGACCTTTTATACCTTACTAACAATAGAATATCCAAAGAAATGACATTTAATGGCTCAAGGAGCAAGCTTTGATCAATGTGGTGAAGTCACTGTAGCATAACATAAGTAGCCAAATACTCACATATGTGATAAATCTGGCACTTCTTTAAAGATCGATTTATGTGGTGATCTCTATTGCAAGACACTAGTAGGCAATCAATTAATGATGTATTCTGCAATCAATAATGCTTCCCCCAAAAAATGTTGGGCAACGCTGCATGAAATAACAACCCCAGTGTAACCTCAAGCAAATGTCTATGCTTACACTCCACAACCGTGTTATGCCGTGGAGTGTAAGCAACTGATCTTTGGTGGATGATCCCTTCGTCTGAGAGCATCCTTTGGCAGGTCTTATTTACAAATTCAGTCCCATTGTCACTTCGAAAAATTCTTACTTTGCTACAAAACTTAATTTGCACCATGTTAAGGAATCTCGGATGAAATTACATGCTTCAGATTTCTGGCGCATGAGGTACAACCATGTCTCTCTACTATGATCATCAACCAGTAAGAAAATATCTAACGCCACTCAAAGTAAGAGTGACAAACTGCCCCTAAACATCTCCATAAACAAGATCTAAAACAGCTTTGGAATGAGTCTCATGATTGGAAACAGAAGATGATGTTGCTTAGATTTACGACATGAATCACATGGAAATAATTTCGTGTGATCATCACACATATTTAAATGCTTAAGAACATAATTAGATGCATGTCCCAAACGATCATGCCAAAGTGATGATTTTACAAAAGAGTTCAACGCAACAGATTAATACAAAACATAAATCTCCACAACAGTACTGACAAAATGAAATGAAGGAACAACTGGAGAATCAATGACAAAAGGTTGAGGAAGAAGCTCTTTCTGCGGTAGATCAGATCTAGATGTGGAATCAAAGATGTACAATCCCATGAACTCCTTCCCAACAGCTATTGCGACATGACTGACTAGGTCCCGCACGACACAAAAAGATGGGAAAAAGTGAAATAAACTTTTGCTGACCAACTTAACTTAGAGATTGATAGAAGATTGAAGTGGAACGAAGGGATATAAAAAGTGCGTTTAAGGATCAGTCGAGAATATAGCTGATAATCACCCACTATTTTCACCACCGCTTGAGCCCCATGAGCTTGTTTAACAATTAATTTAGATTCATCTTGTCTAGTGCCTTGCATCATAGTCAGTTCATTGCACACATGACTAGTAGCCCCAAGGTCCACTATCCAAACATTTGATTTCAAATGAGACACCACAGTATGTGCAAGAATGTAAATATTACTGTAAACTCAGGTACTTCTTTGAGCTGCACACTACTGTTCAAGTGACTTGGGCTAAGATGAAGCACTTCCTTCAATGCTTTGCTTATCTTCATCCTCACTATGTCAGGTACATTCATCTGAGTATGTAAAGAGCCTTCAATCAGTTCAACTGGAGATTGGGAGAAAACATGAGCATATTGCTGCACTATTTCCTATTTCCTTTGCTGATCACGTAACTTAAAACAATTGTTGATTGAGTGACCTTGAATTTTGCAGTGGTCATAGCGCTTCAATTTGTAGCAGACAGAAATGAAGTGTCCATTAATGTGACAATGCTCGCACCTCAGGTATCCCTTTGGCCACTTCATGATCTGTCTTTTAGCATAGATGCCGTTATTTCCAGAATTGTTCCCTTTCTGACCATTGTTCCATCTCGAACCACGCTTGTAGTTTCCCATATTTCTGGAAGCGGAGCATGTTCCTCAGTCCCGTAAGCCAATGAACTCTCTTCTTTTTGTTTCTCAACTGTTAAAATTGTGGCATAGATTTTGTTTAGGCTCAGAAGATGCTCTGTGGCAATCAACTTACTGGCTATCTGCTCATATTCAGAATTTAATCCTAAGAGAAACTTGATGAACCTTCTCCTCCTCATTGATACCACGTGTGCACTTGTAAATAGGTCTAACATAAGTTAATTTATTCCACAAACCCTTCAGGCGGCTAAAATTCATTGTCACAAAAGTGTTCCCTTGTTAGACAGTAGCAAATTTTCGACGAAGTTTATACACCATAGGCCTGTACGTTTCACCCAGACGCTCTTTCAGCTCAATCCATTGGTTGTGTGTGCTGCTGGTGGTGCATTGAAAACCCGATAACACCTCCCTATCAATAGAGTTATAAATCAAGTTTGCGACCATCAAATTCATAGATTTCCAGGTGTAATACTCCTCTGATTCTTTATCTTGTGGTGGCTCCAGTTTACCATCTATTAGGGCAAGTTTGTGCTTCGCTCCTAGAGCCATCTTGATGGCCTTACTCCATAATTGATAGTTCTTCGTGTTGAGAAGGATCGTGGTATGCACCATTCCGGGCTAGTCAGAATCACGAAGGCATAAATCCTGTTGTGCAGCGGAACGGAAGGAGTCATTTTCTTTTCAACAAGCACCTTCTGTGCAACTTGTTCGATTTGAATCTTAGGCTCGTTCTGTTCGACTTGAATCTCGGTCTCTTTCTCACCCATTAATGACTAGATGAGCACAACTTCGACGAATCCGACTTGGAAGATGGATTCCGACGATGAATCTGACCTGGAAGATGGTTTCCGACAACGAATTCGACCTGGAAGATGGATTTTGGCGGTGAACTCTGCAAGGCACCGTATACTATGCGGTTCTTCCCAAACGTCACCGTTTGGGAAGAACAGCATTTATTTAACCCCAATTTAA
>JAOYMZ010049925.1:0-14126 GCA_025802335.1 Pinguicula primuliflora | reverse complement strand
TATGACTTTTAGCTTTTTTCTGACTTTTTTGTAGATAAGCCAAAGTAAAAGCTGATTTACCAAACACTGCAAAAACAACTTATGCTGTGGAAAAGGAAAAAGGAGCTGTGGAAAAACTGTACAAAACACTGCCTTAGAATGCTTAGAAGAGATGCCCATACCCTATGCGGGCACTTAGGCACTAGCTAAATGCGACTTATAGAGCACTAGTTTTTTTTAGCAAAGCATAGAGCACTAGTTAAATCTATCAACGCCACAGTAACAATTTTTATCATTATCGATCAAAGTGGCCGATATATTTTTTTAACATCGCTATATTTACCGTACGAAATCCTTTATCCAAAATTTACCCAACCATGCAAGTACTGAACATCGGAACCCCTGAGCAATCTCGACCTTGTCGTCTTGTTCGGAATCACTTGCGTCAGGAAGCTCAATATCCGGGAGTATTGGCCTCCTCGAGAGTCTGCACCTGATGCTTCCGTATCAAATAATCGGGGAGTATGAAATGCGTTTGGAGAAAGATTAACGATATGTTAGGACTTAGAAGAGAGTACATCAAATAAATACAAGTAGCCAAGTGGTATGCATGAAGGTAAAGTTTTACCTGACTAAAACTAGGAGACACACTCCTGTTGACACGGAACATCTCTCTTGTATGAATGTATCTTCATTTCCATGTTGAATTCAAACTCTAGAATTCGGGATCGGATCTTAGGTCTGCAAATTGTGAAGCATGCTTATTATTATTATTTTTTTGGATGACCCTATGGGTATCCAAGTTCTTCAGACCTGACTAGTCCCAATAGGGAGTTCATGCAAGGCCACTCCTTAAAAACCGGGCAATTCGGGCCTAAGCTCGCGGTGGTGACCGAAACGAATTGTAAGCTCCTAGTGAGATTTGAACCTGCATCTCCAGTTGTGAGATACAGGTCCTCCACCACTCGGACAACCCGTCGGGATTTCGAAGCATGCTTATAAAGCACACTGTTGCAATCAATTTCACAAAGCTTCTCAAATTCAGCATACTTTAATAACATGATCTTCGCATCCATATCAGCTAGGCCAGACTCTATTGCTTGTTCGTATCTGTCTTGTGATGGCCATACCATATACTTCAGCTGCACACGCGCAATGTATATTTCGTACATGGACTTACTTCTTACTGTTTGGATTGTTGCTCGATCATACACTTGCATTGCTCGTTTAGACAGACTATAATCCTCCTCTTGCAAATTCTGAAGGAGCCTGATCACATATAATAGTTTTCAGTTAGTAAGTAACAACAATATCAAACAACATGCCTCAAATTATAATCAGCAATATGGTTCATCCATCTATGAGAGACTCTACAAAGTCCTAGTTCTTAAAATCCAATCGGTCATTAGATAATCTGATAATGTCAACTGCCTTTTGGTTAAACAAAGCATACAGGATAGAGATCAGATATTGAAACCTGCATCTTACTCCTCCAACTTTCGTATGGAATAACTATTTGCAACATCGATCAAAACGAAACACTGTTTTCATACAATGGAATCAATGTTTTCAGATGATAAGAAAACGATTATCTTAAAAAAACAAATTCCAGCAAATTCTCTATCCTCGGACTAAACAAAGACGAACAAAAACGGGAAGGTAGCTGCATCAAAAAAGGGAGCAAAGCCCTAGCATCATTTTGAATAGAAAAAGCATAGCATACCGTTTGCTGTGCTACCACAAGTCACGAATAAAAATGCAAAAGATAATTTGGTCACTAAGATTTTTCAATGTGCAGGTTGAACTGCGAGTTACTCATAAGATCACAGAGCTACATTTATGTGCACTAGAAATGTAAAGTAGTTTACCAGTTCAACTCAAAATTCAATCCCATAACAACGACAAGAGTCATACGGATGATGAGACTGCGTCGTAAAGTGTACAAGCTCAGTCCACAGCTGAACTTCGGGCTTTACTAGGAATATAGACACTTCAAGCTGAATTGTTACTAAAGTCAAATGAAAAAGCCACGTAAATATCCGTTTAGCATATTATTCTTCTTTTATACGGTCTGTTGATGAATCGTCGGCTTTCACTGATCTAAACTTTTTCACACTATCCTCAGCGTCTGCCACAAACTTTGGATCCGGTTCAAGTTTGTTCAAGGGTTCTTTCATGGCTGCATATATGTAGATTACTATAACTACATTGACGGAGATCACTGCAAGAATCCCACTCCACAATGTCATGGAGCCAATTGGGCACTCATTTATACCTGCAAAATTAAAATGGCTATTATAATTGGGAGGCATAGATATAGTATGAGATTGGAACAGGCACGCAAAATCTTTCAAACCAAGACGTATAACGAATTGACCAATTTCAACTTTAATCTAATCATTCATTTCTTTTTACATTGTGGTTGTGGCAACATGCTTTCAGCTGCGGAATGTCACCCAATATTCAAGATTCATCTAGGTCAATCATTAGCAAAAGTAATAATGCATATAAAAGTTTTATACACACACAAGCAGAAATAAGATGAGAAATGTATATACCCAATGCAGTTATGAAGAGAAGAATCTTACCAGGGAATAAATTATGGATAAAACCATAGATAATTGCCATTGGAAAAGCCCACATAAAAGCTGATGCTAAAACGAACTTGCTTACAACCCCCATCGAGCTCCTGTACAAGTCCATAGAGGAAGGTATAAATAAATCGGACTCCAAGGCAAACCAAAATAAAGTAAGAGAAATGCATTGATGAAAATCAAAAAGAGAAGTTCAAATGAAATGAACTGTAGAAACTTTTTCATATGCCAACTTACCATACCGAACCACACTTACCATCCCGAAATCTATTTTCGGCCGTTGGATCTGTGTCCGAACAGCCGAGATCATTTCACTTAGTTCGGCCGTTCAGACATAGATCCGACGGCCAAGAATAAATTTCGGCACTGTATGATAAATTTGGCACGATAAGTTCTGCATATGAAAAAAATTGATGAACTATAAGTTATAACTATAATTAATGAGTCAAAAAATAATTCTCTATTTAATATTATCTCAACAGTGCTGTATCCATTCTGAAAATCAAAAAGACAAGTTCGAATGAAATGAACTATAATATAACAAAAAGAACTGGCATAAAATTGAATGAAAATTAATCCTCTATGTATGCACTTAAACCTTTCACACTATAATATTTAATTTCAGTTTTTCAACTAAAGAATAAATGTTATAAATACATCACTTGAAAACTCCACAGTGCCGCAACTGAATCCAAAATAAATCCCACCACCACCAGATGAGTAAAACTAAGTATACATCCTCATAAATTTAACTATCTGCAATACCAACACAGTTCCAGGAGAACGGAGTACATGGGTTTGGGATAAAATTTTGGAGGAGACTTCAAGTTGGTATTGCAATGAACAAACAGCCATTTATACACTTATACACATATGATCCGTAGGTCTACTGCGCACAAAAACAGACTAAGAGAAACACATCTTGATCACACTGATAATGCCACAATCCATGCTAGACAATCAGTACAGTAAAAAAGTAAAAGATCAGACTGGAAAAGCAAGATTACAATTTGAGCATTTTATCAAACATATTCGGGGCATAAATATTTGAGTACAATCACAACAATAAATCACAAATCAATCCTAAATAGTTGACGAGATCAGCAGAATCACCAATAACGTCGTAATCAGAGTCCAATCGGAAAATTTAAGAAAAAAAACCTAACCTGCAGATGAGCTTCAATCCTCAATTGGCTCGGTGAGGAGATTGAATACGAGATTCTATCAATGTAGGCTGCCGGAATGAATAATTTTCGCTCGAAGTTTGTACCTGAATTGTGGCATTCCCACAAATAATTACTTTCGAATTCGATAATGAAAAATATTAGCGCATTGTAGTGACCATTTCATGTCACCATTTTTTATTCTATGCTCACCATCATTCAAATTGTAACTCGCATGAATTGAAACATAACATTAAACATTTTCTGTGACCATTCCACTACTTCATTATTGGGAATGGTTAGAAAATGTACCTTCCTCTCAGGGTTCGTGTCAACGTATTTGTATGGACTAAATTAAAATAGAATACGTGAGTTATTATTATTAAAATTTTGATCATATTTAGTTAAACTCTGTTGGGAGGGATCAATATTCAGAATTTTTTCGAAAATAATTATAAAGATGTCGGAAATAATCATCAAAGTTACTGAAGCAATGCCCAAATTGGTCAAACTCCACATGGGGCCATTCTTCGAAACTTTTCCCAGAAATACTCTCGGACCATAGATCCTCTGATACCATATTAGAAAATAGACTCACCTCTCTGGACTCGAGTCACGTGTGCGCAGCCACGCGAATGCGGACTCGGTTAAATAAAAATATGTGGGTTACTCTCATTAAAACCTCGAGACCAAAGTAATAAATTGGAGCAATACATTCATTTTTGAGTTGGTTGATATTCTCTGGCATTCCAACATGAATTTTAAAAACTCTTTCATTTAGAGTTAATTAGTCATTTATTAAGATTTTAAAAGTTCTACAAAGTGATATTCTATATATAAACTAGTGTTCGAGATGACGGCGGCCGCCTAGGCGCCTGTTTTGGCCTGGCCATCCCGAATTGGGGTTGGGCGGCCAGGCTGGGCGCCCGCCCAGGGCGCTGACATTTTTTTGTAAATTCATTAGTACTGAGTAGGGATGACTAATTTAAATCATAAACAAACCATTTATATCAGTGTGTAAATTCCCATTAGTACTGAGTAGGGAACACTGATATAAATGGTTTGTTTATGATTTAAATTAGTCATCCCTACTCAGTACTAATGGGAATTTGGGAGTATACAGTGACTAATTTACTGTATACTATGTAGTGCCCTCGTGGCATTGCAGGATTGATCGGTCAACGGACCTGCGCAAAAGTGTTAAATACCGGCCCACCTGCCACACAAATCCCGCAGTGTCACATGAACACTGCATACTATGTATGCATTGAATTACCTCAGTGCACTCACCCCAAAACCATACTAATGACAGATAGCTCGGGGATCGAACACGGTCATAAGTCAATTCCGCGATAAAAATTTCATCTTCATACACTATAACTTAGGTGCAAGTGTCATTTTAGCCTCTCAATTTTTTTGTAAAACTCTATTACTCATTAATTCATTCCGCATTATATAAATAAATTACAAAAAAAAAGGTTCACAGCCAGTCGCTCGAGCTTCATGCTTATTCGAGGAGATAGTAATACCAGAACAGCTGAATGATATGCATGTCAAATAAAATGCTACAGCATCAGAAACCAAACAAGCACATTTCAGAACAATAAGAAGCTAAGCAAGCAGACAAATGCCCATATGCAACTTTTTTTTCATCTTATTTTTTTCTTGTGATACCAATATTCAAACCATTGACTTCACCACCCACGCTCACACATATACACACCACTAGACCAAGGTCACCCATATACAACTGAATTTTTCAGTTATAAAATTAATCATCAGTTCGCTAACTACAACTAGCTAAAGCCATATGTACAAAGTGCACTGGTTCTATGCTATATGCACGCTGGTAAGCCAGAGCCAACATGTGCATAAACATAACCTGTCAACAAAGCAGAGTTACATACAACAAATTATGGTTAGGACTCGGAGCTCTCCTTCCCTCGGATACGAAGCGCACTCTTCGAGACAAGTAGATCTTTCATTTCTTTGTAAGCTCTGAGTTCTTCAAAGGCATCAGATGTTTTTTTAGGCTTAAAAAAATCATAAGCAGCTCTCATGTCTCCATCAAGTGGGGCTGCAGAGGAGCGGGAGGTATGAATACTAGAATCTTGCTGAAGAGGGGGAGCTGTTTTTAGCATGTGAACGAGGGCGCCAACTGCTGCATCCTGAGATTTCTTGGTTGTTGAAGATGCTTGTGAAGAAGTTTCAGAACTGTTTCTTCCAAAAAGATTCAAACTGTAAAACAAAAAGGAAACCAAATGATATGAGTAAATGTCAATGGAAAAGAAACAATAAGTTTTGATGCCGCGCCTGTACGTAAGAAGACGTATTTCTTCTAAGAATTGAAAATGAAGCAACGGGTGAACAACAGCTGACCAATTCTCAGCAATGCTACCCCCTAGCTTCACAACTAATGCACAGATGCAAACCAACTCACATTTGGAGCCCAAACCAAACCAAACATACCCAGTAAAATATAGCGCTTAGGCAGGGTCTGGGGTAGGATGTACGCAACCATACCCCACCCCTCAACAGAATATACGCAAATATACCCAGTAAAATCCCGCCCTTAGACAGGGTCTGGGGTAGAATTATTTAGACATTTGGAGCCCAAATAATCCCAACAATCACAGAAGTCCCATCCCCCACATGTGCAATGAATCTCCACCCCGTGAACGGTAGACAGGAAATAGAAAGATGCCATATAGCCACCACATGAATGGCGAAACAATCATGGATTATTCACATGATGCGTTGTGAGGAGAATTACCTGGTAAGGCTGTCAGGGGGATCCACATCATCCACAATAAATGGGCAAGAGAAATCATAATCCCCTAAGTCATCCTGGAAAGATAGTCTACTCGAGCTCCTTGAGAATCCAGCACGTGGTGAACTACTTGAAGAAAGCAAACTAGAAAACCGTCCAGAATCCTCCTTGGCATCACGATAAAGCTAGAGATTTTTTTAACAATCAGCAAATACTGTAACTGACCCCGAAAGAATGAACACAAGTCAGAATAAAAAAGAATTCAGAGCCTACCTTGTGACTGACATTTATTGGCCCAGAACTCAATTCTCCAGACTTCAGTGAACCCAACCTCTTGATTGTCCTGATCCCTGATGGTGATTCATGGGATAAAGAATCATGCTTAGTGTGTCTAGGAGATAGAGGTGGAAGAGAATTCCTATTTGGATCTGAAAAATTAGGAGAAAGGTATCTTGGGCTTTTTGCGATCATTGGGTAAGGAATACTCATGGGAGCAGTTTCTGAATGCAGACGACCCTGAGAAGTATTTCCACCTGAGAAGTACGTCGGAGGAGATGGAGAAGGAGATGATGAGAATGGAGGAGAAAGAAAGTCATCAGATGCTGTTTTATGATGATCTGGAAACCTTTCATGTTGACTTCCAGGGGTGTATATTTCAGTAGGCGATGGTGAATACTCATATGGCGAGCTAAACAAAGGTGGAGAGCCACTAAATGCCTGGCCTCTTTTAGAAGAAGCATCTCTATGGAGGCCACTGGTCCAACTATGAGGTCGCTGGTGGTTTGAACAACTGGATTGCCTCACTCGCATCGGAAATGATGTCGGATGGCCTTTCTCTGATGAGGTCGAAGGAAAAGCCCTCATAGGGTCTGCCAGAGGGCTACCCACATAGTCAGTGATGATCTCAGGAGGGCATGATACAACAGACTCCAGCTTGAAATCAGAAAGATCTTTCCGATAAACCACAATTACTGATAGACGGCCTTGTGGCATGTCAACAGGAAAGAAAGAGTATTTGGTCATGGACTCTTCATCCATCCTTGAAAACGGGGAGCTAAATGAGCTAACTTTGTAACTGATATCAAAATCACAATTTTGCTTCAACGAGCTTAGTTTGCGAAAGGCCTTGTAAGCAGGAAGGAGCCTCAGCATTGAATACAGTGATCGTAGAAGTATGATTAATTTCTTGTACGTCTTCTTGTAAGAAGCATCACCTGTTTGAGGAGCCAAGGATTTCTGATGCTCATATTGGACTATCCACCTCTCCAAGACTGTCTCACAGAACACCTCATTTGCCAATGCAAGACGTGAAGCACGCTCTGAGGCATAACTCGGTGGTTCTTTAACAAGTATAACATCAACTATCATAGGTTCCATCAAGCTTCTGTTCCAAGAGCTCAAACTCTCCATGGCCATGTGGTGCTCCCCTAAGACTAAATTAAACCATTTATCACTCTTTCTTATTTCTCCACTCCTACTGGAAGGCCGGTTGTTGGGAGCCCTTGAATCCAGTATAATGTGAAGGCATTTCAATAGAAATTTATTAAGTATTTGCTCAAACCTTCCATGTTCACCCAGTGTGTAACTGTGCAAATCCATTCCTCTATATGGACCAGATCTCAGAATGAGGGTACCCCTGGAAACCGTCCAAAAAATAACAGAATTTTCATTAGATTCTTAAATAACCCAAATTATCCGAGCAAAGGAAGAATACACATTACAATGAATAGATTTATCGCAGGCTTTCCAGCTCAATTTTCATAATTCTCCATTCCAAAATTATTCAGTAACATCATCTTCCTATTTGAATAGATTCAGCTGAACTCGATCACAGTATTGGCTTCATAGCAGAATATTTACAGCGGTGGAAGTTCACCAAAAGTTGCAGCATAAGTCAACTGAACAGTTGCTATAACTGAAGGTCCCTAAATCCCTACCTTAATGCCATTGAATAGTTAAATCAATGACATACATAGATCCCTAAAACCCTACATCTCAAAATCACAACATGAAGCATGAAATGTAAAGCTAAAAACTAACTCAGCCGTGATGGACGGTGGCCGGTGACAACACGGCGATGACTGATGACGGCGAACGGTAGAGAACGTTGGGAAATCTGTCCGGCGGAGTTAGACGACGAAGGAATTCAGGAAGAATCGGCAATCGCGTTTTGGCGTAATGGCGTTTGCTTCTGTTTTGCGGTTTATTATAATTTTTTAAGAAATTATTTAACGGACTAACGGTGGCTTTTTTTTTCTTCGCGTTAGATAAAATCTTAAGCTTCCGAAGCTTTTTTTTTTTTGAAAATTGTACTTTACTTTTATTTTCAAAACTAACCCAAAACTTCACATATTTACAAAAATTGATCCTTCTTCTTCAAACGGTAGGAAACCAGATTCGGACTTTAGAAATCCAAACCAAAAAAACTTCCTAATATTGGGATCGCCGGCAGTGGATCGATTATCCATTGCTCAATTGTTGTGAAAACGATATTGCGTTTCTTTACTTTCAATTTGTACCACAGCCACACTCGAAACTGAATGGCTTAGATTTGAGCTTGAATCAATGCGTCATCTCCGTTGAAAATCTGTTGATTTCTCCTACTCCAGATCTGCCATACTATCACGGACCAGATGGCCTTCCAGAGTTCTTGTTCTGCTTCCTGTGATTTTTGACCTATGAATTCCTCTTCTGTCAATCCCCTCATTGGGTGTGGTAGCTAAAGCCAGTTGAGTACGTTTGTCCATAACTCCTTTGTTCTTTTGCAATGTATGAACACATGATCATTTGTTTCCAGCTGATCTTCACAGAAGGGATAATTTGCCCAGTGAGGATCTCTGATGATGTTTCTTCGCAACAAGTTTTGCCTTGTTGGCAATCTGTCTTGTTTCAGTCTCCTGACATGAATCGATATCTTGCTTGACAGGTACCTATTCCAAACTGATTTTAATACCTGTGTTGTTTCATTGTCCATTGGTGCTTCTGAGCTGTTTAGAATGGTTGTGTAGCTTTTTTTTGCTGAATATGTGTTGCCTCCTTCTGGAATATACTGCCATTTGTTTGTTGCATCTTGATTTGGAGCTAACGATGATAGTATTATTTTGAGATTCTGTAGTTCTTCTTCCTCTAGCGCGTCTAGTTCTCTTCTCCTATAACCATCTGCCGAGAAATCTGGAAAGCCAGGTGTTCTGTGAGATATGATGCAGCAGGCTTGGATTCCTCCTCAGTCATACACCTATGCACTCGACTCATCCAAGAGATCATGCAAGGAGCAGGGTTGCCTCTGCCTAAAGATGCAACTAACAAGCAGATATTTACAACTCTTGACATCGCTCTGGACTTGGAACCACTGGCCTCAACACGTATTCTTATATGGACACCTCCAGTGGCACCAAATATCACACTAAATGTTGATGGCACTCCACCATGCAAACTGTTGGCATTGGAGGAGTCTTCAGAGATGATAGTGGCACGGTTTTACTCACCTTCCATGCACATATCATGCCTTGCACACCCCTAGAAGCAGAAGTGGAAGCGCTAATAACAGGACTCTCCATTGCCCTACAACATGGATTCCTACAACTAGAGGTACATACTGACTCTCTTACCTTAGTGCAGGGTATTAAGCAACAAGATAAATCCCCATGGATGGTACGCCAAAAGGTCAGACAACTAATACTCAAGAAAGAATGCCTGCTCTCCTGCCACATTCAACACTATTTTAGAGAGCTAAACAAAGTAGCAGATGCATTAGCCAAGCAAGGAGCCCAATGCGGTGATACTGGTCTAGTTGTACTCCAGTAACTACCTGAAGACATCAACAACCCGGCACTACAAGACCAACACCGCAGCTACATTAGAAGATATAGAGCCAATGCATATCGCTGATGATCAAAGCCATCCTTGTAATTTTGGTTCTTTTCATTTTTATTTTTATTTTTTGTTTTATTTTTATTGGGCATACATTACATGTAAACAAAAATATTTGGTGGAGGAGATCGACTGCCCAATAAAAATAATTTTCTTTTAAAAAAAAGGTATGTTGCATAATGGAATATACTACAACCCCGACAAGCATCATTTAAGTGGGGTAGTTTGATAGGTGCCGAATATATCATATTTAGTGCATGCTTTTACCACCATTTGTTGTTTAATTATGAGTTAAACATAAGTTATGTGCACAAAGTATGTTCATTTGGTGCTGGAATAGGTACAACCACTGTCTGGCGAGGGTGCAAGCAAATCTTGGAGTTGATCCAGCAAAAGGACAATGAAGTATGCCCTAAAACTGAGATATATGTGCCAAGTGAAGAACTAATGCAACAGATGTTCATGGAAGAACACATTCTTGGCTTCATCAAGACATGAAAAGATCAAGATGCAACATTTGGTGTTCTAAGTCCACATGAAAATATCAAAGACGGCTAGGATGTCCCACAAGTCACACTTCAATCGGTTTCTATCAACCATTTAACGAAGAAGAAGAGCTGGAGGGGAAGAGGATAAATTCTTAGATACAAGTAGATGCATTCATGTATATGACAAGTAAAACAACTGCAAGGGTGACTTTTCACTACCTTCAGCCCTAGCTTACAAAGGAATCATCTCCCTTCACTATTTACCATTCTGACCGTGAGGTAGATTCACACTAATTCGGCTGAGGGGAAGAATCCTTGGGAGGATACTTGAAGCAGCTTGGATCCATGGATGCAGCTACCAACCATGGCTTAATTTCTTGTTTTCTTTAACTTTGTTGTTGCTCTTGTTCTTAGCATGAGCTAATTTTGTAAACTTGAGGCTTGGGGAAGCCAAGCTGTACTGTCTTTGAACATGTCTTCTTGAATTACTCGTTCTATTTTTGCTGGTTTTATGAATGAGGTGTTTATGCTTAAATCTTGTGTTGAGTTAGACATGAGATACATGAGATAATCTTCATACTCTTTCATAGTGTGAAGGCATATGCTATGAGGGACAAAAGACACTCACAATGCACGAGAAGTAACCTTGAATGCACTGCCTTGTAGGGGCTGTCCTTAGGTGAACTTACCTTCACTTGCACAAATGTGGTGAGGCTGAAAGGCTAAATCCCGTGAGTGAGGCTAGACTACTTGGTAAACTCAACAGAGAACCATGTATACAGGGGTCTTTTAGTTTATTAGAAGCAAGAGTAGATTAAGTGAAGATTGGAGCAAGAATTGATAGTGTAGTGAGGCATAACCATGGCCTTGAGTTATCTTCGGTTTATCGTGTTATCTTCACATTTTCTGCACCTTTGGTATAGTTCAGTGACAGCAATTGTGGTGAATTTGCATAACCCTTGGCTAGAGATAGTTTACATTCTGTTTAGTAGGGTAATAACCAAATCAAATGATCTTTGGCTTCAAAGGGAGCAGTAGTGATGTGAGTATGATTTGAGCTTACTCTTTTGGGAAATGACCTTTGCTCACTGCAAAGTATTATTTGAGACAGTAAATACTTGCACTTAATTGTTTGTGTAAGCACCCATCACCGGGTCTAGAGAGTCAGGCAATGATATCCGAGATAGAACCATCACAATCATCACAACCCACGTTCTTGGAAACAAACTACAACAATACCTTCAAGCTCCTGCGTTTTGGCCCAAGAAGTTTCCTTTTGATATCTTGAAGTAGTGGAGTTCTCGTTCGATGGAGTTTTCGGTGCTTTCGATTTTATCTCGGGATTTACTAACCACTCCGACGTTCGATGGAGTTTTCGGTGCTTTTGATTTTATCTCGCATCTATAAGTGCCAAATTGAGGGAGGGTAGGTTACGATGATTTGGACATGTACGTAGAAAGAGTGTAGACCAGCCAGTCAGGAGAGTCGAAGGATTCAAGTCAAAGGGCGACGAGGGCGGGGGAGACCTAAGAGAACATAGGATGAGCAGATCCGGTTAGATTTAGTAGGATTAAACCTCTCCGAGGACATGACCTCTGATCGGACGAGTTGGAGATGTCATATTACGGTTAAAGATATATAGGACTATATAGAGTAGTTATTTGTGTATGGACCGCTAGGCTAATAGAAACTGGCAGGATATACTAGTGGATATTTGCACCTAATTGTATTTTATCTGTTTAGTTGGTTCTTTATTTATGTAGACATTTATTTTATTTCGGATATATGTAGTGTATGGTTGGGGTAAGTAGTTTATTTCTGCTATATTCGCTTATTCCTTTATTATTGTTATAATAATAATAATTACTATTATTACCACTGTTAGTAGGATTATTATACTCTTACTATGATTATTATTATTATTATTATTATTATTATTATTTCTATTTTTTTCGAGCTGAGCGTTTCTACGGAAATAATCTCCCCATCCTGTTGAGGGATGAAGGTATGATTGTGTACATCTTACCCTCCCCAGACCTTGCTTAAGGGCAAAATTTACTGGGTATGTTTGGTTTGGTTTGGTTTTCCGACGTTTTTCGTATCATCGGAGTCGGCGTTTATCATAGGAGAATGTGCTTGACATCCTGGAAGTCTTATCTTGCATCCGAGATTGGGAGCGGGACAATAGAAGAGCCGAAAATATTGTTAACGAAGAAAGTTGAATTATATTTTAATTTTTTTAATTATGCCAAGAGTGTTGTACTCTTCCCTATTTTCGAATTTTCCCTACCGGAAATTTGCCGAATAAAGGGTTTAAGGAAGTAAGGCTTGGCATAATTTTTTTTTAATGAGAAGATCCAAGGTGTTGGCTATGTAATAATATTCACATAAATAATATCGGGCGGAGGAGTTTTTTTGGAACTATTTTTTAGTAATATTGTTATGAATTTTAAAATAATTATAAGACATTTAACCAACTCTACGTATTTTGTAGTAATTTTCCTAATTTTTAAAATATTTTTTTAATAATATCCGACCCGGGTAGCGTCGGGTATTCGGGTCCCAATTTTGCGGTCTAACCGGACCACGAAATTGGGACTGGGCGGTCCGATCCTGGACCGGACCTGGTGCCCTGGTTTAAACTGGGACACAATTTGGTCCGGTCTGGTTTGGACCAGACTTTCTGCTCTAAGTGGAACTGTACTGGTGTATGAGATAAACTTTCCATTGATGATTTAAATTCCAACCGTAGGCAATGATAATAATCTGGAATTATATTATCATAGACCATAATATCCAAAGGTACAAAATATATGGAATAAACATTCCTCATTCCACTACTCGTCTCATCGACTACTACTAGAGGTGTCGATCAGTATCAGTATACCGATATCGATTCGGTCGGAAATCGAATTGACAGGTTACCGACCACCGCTTATCGACCAACTTCGGTCGGTAAGTGGTAAAACCGATGGTAACCGTCGGGTTTACCGACGAAATAGTGTAGTTTATGCTGTTTTGGTGCATAGAGGGACCTTGCCGCTGGCTGCCACTACTAATCCTCGTTGTTAATCAATCCTCCCTGACCGAGCCACTGTCTGAATTAAATGGGTGTAAAGAAGTATACGGTAATAGAGAAATGGCTGGAAAGACAGTCGCCGACGCCGAGTGAGAAAAACGTAAACAGTATAAGAGTAGGTTTTGTTTGATAGAGACTAACCAAAAAAATGGAGAAGAGGAGAAAGAAAGAAAGAAAAAAAAT
>JAOYMZ010049914.1:0-14126 GCA_025802335.1 Pinguicula primuliflora | reverse complement strand
GGGGTGGTGGTGGTGGGGGGGGGTTGGGGGGGTATTGGAAACGTAAACTCAATTAACCCAGACCCAACAGCCAAATGTGCATACTAGTTTCTATTTTTTGTACAGTAGTCGCATTAGCCCAGTAGCATAGTATATATATGCCACATGTATACAATACATGATTATGGACGAAAAAGGAAAGAATCTGCTCAATCACCGTCTGCTTTGTTTCTTCATTATCTAACTAGATTTCATTCTCCATTAACACTGCAAGACAAAGATCTTGGTAGTTAGTGGTCGTTATAGCCTGATTTACACCCGATCCGCCCATTTTTTTTACTGGATTCCTGAATCGTGTAGACTGCTCTTTAGAAAGTTAATGGTAAGCCTGAGATTAGTCGAAGATTTGCAATATGCCTTTTATTGATGCAATGTTATCCTCTGTGCCTTTACCTCTAAGCAATGTGTCGTTTGCGTATTAAAGATGAGAAATCTTCTCACTGTCTATGTGCACTAGTCAACATGCCAGTTGCCATGGTTATATTCGTGAGCACGCTCAATCCCTCTAAATAGGAAGAGCAGCGGGGAGAGAGTCTCCCTGGCATAGTTCCCGGTGGAGATCTAACTCCTCAACACTATCATTCACTAGTACAACAACTCTAGATGTGGTTACACACTCGGAGATCCAAGAAATCAATCTATCTGAGAAACCAAGCATTTAAAACATGTCAATCAGATATTATTTTTTTGTTAAGGTTGTTGCATTTTTCTTCCATGCATGAAACTCGAGAAATTTTTTTTGGCAATCAATCTCTACTGCGAACAGGCATTTTGTTTTCAGTTTTTCATCGGAAATTCACCCATTTCGACTACGCAATGCCTTGAATCGTATATTCCGTAAGTGTTATTCTGGCTACTAAGGCTTGTGATCACGATGGCCAACTCTAATTTGTTTGATCTAAGTAGTTGCATAGAAGAATCAAACACCCTGAACTGTCTTAATGACCTGGTTGGACAGACTAACAATGAATCACGTGAACTGATGTGCTTGTATCGCCTAACACAAAAGAGGACAGGAGCCATTTCAAATAATGAATCAATAGAAATCAAACCCTAACTCTATCATCAGAGAATATTGCTAAGGCCTACAATATTACAATGTTGTGTGTTTTGCATCTTCTGGTAGATAGTTATTGATGTTGGATTAATGCCTTGGAAAAAGGCAAAAGAATAGGCAAATATTCCTTGTCCGACACAAGAAGTGGAAAGGAGTTTTGAAGGGGATAAATAGTCTTATACCATAGTGGTTTTTGTGTTGTTGGAGTGAGAGTGGGTTGCACCCACCCACATGCACACGCACATGCTGCCACTGTCGGCTGGCCAGCCAGCATGATCCGCATGCCTGCTCAGCCCAGTCCGGTCGGTCATTGGGCATGTGTGGTAGGGTCGTCCTGCATCTCCTTTGAGACCCATTATTCTTTTGGTCCAAGAAAAAATTATAATCAAATTGGATATAATTTTTTGGATAATTTATTTTCACTTGAAGAAGAAGAAATAAATTGTGGTTGAACATGGATATGTATTTTCGAATGCGTGATAAACATGGATACACAATTTCAAAACATTCATGTTCACGACAGTTTGTGTTATAGTAGAAGACAAATTTCTTCGAGTCTCATCTACAAATATGGTCTTGTCTAGGGTTCCCAAACATAATTATAATTAGTAATACACAAATATTATTTTTCTTTGTTGTTCTCTTTGAGCAAGGATTTACGGGTATCTTTCTTAAACCTCTAATCGTGAAGTTCCCGTGGGACAGAGGTAGCCATGGTAATCTTCAAGAGTGACCGGCATATTGGCGATTAGAACAACAGTCGTGCTGAAATCACTTTCAAGGCAGTGTGTGCATCCACGACACAACTTGAATAAGGAAAATCGATAAGTCTTCAAATCAGATAATTTGCAGTATTTACCAACAATTTGAAAATAATTTTTTCCATATTACAAATTATCATGTCTTCTAGTATTCGTTATGTTCATAATCCGTCGAAACTAGAACAATAAATGTTGGTCAAAAAAGTTATTGATCTTTTTCGAAGCCCTAGACATCGATAACGTATTGCTGGAAAATCCTCATGAGTTGCCAACTCTAAGTGGTGTTTGTCCTCTTGCCGTGCTCGAAACCTCCAAGCATGCCGCGGCCACCCAATTTTTAAAGAATACGAGAAGACAACAAACTGTTTATGGACCTCTCCTCAACCACAAGGTCAACAATATGTTTGATTTTTTCGTGGTTTTCAAATTTGCGAAAGCTAGTATGCCCTCGAGAAAGAGTATGGTTATTTATATTGAATGATAATTATATGTCTCTATTTATTCTGTAATTGTTTAGCCATTCAATTAGTTATTTTTATTCTTGGAGTATATGCACTTCCTTAATATTTTGATTGAATGTTAACTTTGTAGTCTATTTGGTCGGTTATGGTTTTATTTTTTTGTCATTGTTTAAGCTTGTAAAACTGTTTTTTTTAATGATTTTAACGTGTTAAACTGTTATTTTTTTCATTATTATTGTGCAGCTCTGTTCGAAAAGGTGATCATCTAGACCGCCTAGTTGCTAGGCGATCGGTCTTCGCTCTGACTGAATATCCGCTTAGGTCGCTTATATGAGCGACTAGGCGAGCACCTAAGCTGCCTAAGCGCTGGGCAACCCATAACCGTTTAGAGTCCACCTAGCACTTTCTTAAATACTCTTATGGAGGTTAACTTTTTTCCTATCACCGAAAAAATTCCAACCAGGGTTATTAATATCGGAAATGCTATGTGTATCGAATCGAATTTGGTACACATGACAAAATATTATTAAATCCAAAATACGATAGAAAATGCATCTATTAAATAATTGAAATATTAATTAAAATATTGAATATTTTGGTTTCGGGTTCTCCTGTCAATTATATTGTCCTAAATATTTATTTTGACACTTGTAACACACCGTTTAATATTAATGTTAAGTTTGTTGCTCGTAAAATATTTTTTATATGATTTTAGTTTTTTGGACGGCGAAGCCACAGAAACAAGAATCTAGACACATGTATAAATAATCATAATCACAATTTTATTGTTAATTTTTATTTATTTTCTTGTAATTGTTACTATATAAATGTGTTAATTAATGAGTTACACATCATTACTCTAAAAAATATATATTCAATCTCCTAAAATCATATTGTGTATTGGTACAGTTTATGTGTCGATATTATCGAAATCCGAAATTGTTTAATTGGTAGGTAGATGCCATAAGAAATGAGTTGGTCGCCAGTTCGATCCGCGCGTCGTCACGACCCAAAAAGTAACTCTCGCGTATCCCAGCCCCCGGGAGAAAAAAAACCTCTCACCCGCCAATTGTGAACAATTATTCATATTCATGTTGATTATGCCTGACCGATTCCAATCAGCAGTCCTCGGGTCATCACTGTTTTATCCCAATGCCGTTGTTTGGTCGGAGGAGAATTTTGTGGCGGTGGCCTGCGATGATGCTGTTGTAATTCTGGTGAGATAATCTTATTTTCCATGTCAACTTGACTTGAAAAAACACTAGTAACACTGTTGATCTATCTGGTTTCGAATTGAAGTGTCACTCGGTTTCAAGTTTGTTTGTAATCTTGGCCGTGTTTATATTTTTCCCCAGCTTTATATCCGACCAAGTTGTTTGTTCATAATCAAATTTAGATCCATTTTTTAAAGTTAATTTCTATGGAAATTATCTCGTTCAGAATCCCAGTAACCTGCGAGTTCGGGGTGTAATTAGCATTTCTTCCAGCAAACCCTTTCCCGTTGGTGTAATTGATGGAGGTATGTGTATCACTGGGCACCATATACAATGTTATCTATGATTCAATTGATGTTTCTTCGTTTTATACTGTCATGGATGGTTTTTGTCCTGCCTAAGACCAAAAATTGAAAAGTGAGGTCATAACATGTTTTCCCATTTATTGATTCCCCGCCTAATCTTGTCTGTTGGAAAATGGAGACGAATGCTTGTTTTGCAAGAAGAATTTTTTGTGTTTATTGAATGGAAATGGATGGCTATATATCAGAAATCTTCAGGTGTGGGATGCTATGTACAGGACAACATTTCTTATGTAACGAATTCTAATACTGACCGTCGGATCAACAGGACGACCAAGATTTAAACACTCATTTAACTAACTTAAGTGATCTAATCGTGACCGTCAAATCAATACTGGATGGACAGGATTAGAATTCGGTACATAAGAAAAGTCGTCCGGTACATAGCCTTACGATACAGCAACTAACAGGAGTGTTTATAGCTAACAACTCCCACACTAGACTCCACTAAGGCACGAACAAACTGAATGAGAATAGACTAACTCAACGCTGATTTTGCTGAACTGCCTCCGAGCTCCAAGGATGAGTGATTCACGATTTTAAGAAACGACTTTCCACTTCGGTTTAACCATCTGAAATCGTTGTGTGATTCTTCCAAAAACTCGGCGACTCTTCCTCGGTTCAGTTTTTTGACATTGTCATGTATCTGGCGTTTGGTGTTGATACAGAAGAAGATTTGCTTGAAGGGTGCTTGCTACCTCATAACTTATCACGGGAGACATTACCTTGCGTTAGGTCAATATCTTGGTCTCCTGCTGGTCTAGCCAACAATGCGGGGTAAGACTGTTATCTATTGTCAGCTGTTGTGGTTCCAAAGTATGGGCTGAGACTTGCAAATTGAATCCAAGTGTTTCCATATTTATATTGCAGATGTTTGATTTCAGTTTGCACAGCTGGAGGGCGTGTGAAGCTTTATCGTGCTCCTTTCTGTGAGTTGTCTTCGGAGTGGATTGAGGTATTACTAAACAGAACTTTGTGAGGAATCAGTAAATTATCCTACCTGCCAATACTCTCAATCAATGCATTGCCTTCTAGTAACCTTTGTTCATATTGAATTTATGCTATAAAAGTGATACATGTGTTACTTGGTTGCCTTCATGGATAAATTTATCCAACTTTTAGGAAGAAATAACATACTGTTTTCCAGTAACTTTATCCACTTGGTTGTTGTAGAAGTACTTATTTCTATGTGATGGGAAAATTAGTTCACAATTCACATGGCTGATGTAGCTTGCCAGTTGGAACAATTAGAGGAAATCCAAAATTCTCAACATTCGAATGCCGTGTTTCTAACATTTCACCAACTCTGCTCTCCATTCACTCCAAAATAACATACTGTTTTCCTATAACTTTATCCACTTGGATGCTTTGGAATTACTTCTGTTCCCACCCCTCGATTGGCATTTATAGGTTGTGGACATATCCGAGATATTGTACCGTTACTTGAAGAAAATCAATTTCGGTGAGTGTGATCTCATATCTCCAGAAGTTCCCCAAGTGAGTTGTTCACTTTAGTGCCCATGTGATAGATTCCGGTTACATTACCAGCCACAGTTTCACCGTTAGTCTTGATATTACTTGGACTTCCCCTTAATCCAGGTATCACCAAGACAAGATAACATGGGTCCTGAATGTGAAGATGAC
Organism: Pinguicula primuliflora; assembly: GCA_025802335.1. Classification (NCBI taxonomy): domain Eukaryota; kingdom Viridiplantae; phylum Streptophyta; class Magnoliopsida; order Lamiales; family Lentibulariaceae; genus Pinguicula; species Pinguicula primuliflora. Next base: position 8,588 of record JAOYMZ010049914.1, on the reverse strand, counting down.
CTTCAAATCCTGAGTTCGCGGAAGAATCAGAAAAGGAGTGGAATGGCAATTAATGTAATGAGCTTTGAATCTTGTCCAATTTTACATTTCTCACTCTTTGAACCCAAATAGGCATAATGAGTATTTTTCACTAGTACAATTTGTTGACCCGGACTTTCATTTATTTAGAGTTTCAGCTATAATTTGCATTTGCTGGCATTAATCAGGAAACCGCTAAAGATGAAGATAATCTGAGAGAGGTGAACGTGTGCCAAAATTTTCCTGCCACTTTACATGAAGGAGAGCCACTGAAGATATCGGGCGAAGATGGTTATGCCCCACTCATTACTGTGAAGCAGTATGCTTCTCGGAATTCACAGCTGATGTCCCTTAATGTAATGAGCTTTGAATCTTGTTCAATTTTACATTTCTCACTCTTTGAACCCAAATAAGCATACTGAGTATTTTTCACTAGTACAATTTGTTGACCCAGACTTTCATTTAATTAGAGTTTCAGCTATAATTTGCATTTGCTGGCATTAATCAGGTAACCGCTAAAGATGCAGATAATCTGAGAGAGGTGAACGTGTGCCAAAATTTTCCTGCCACTGTACGTGAAGGAGAGCCTCTGAAAATATCGGGTGAAGATGGTTATGCCCCACTCATTACTGTGAAGCAGTATGCTTCTCGGAATTCACAGCTGATTTCCCTTACAGTGGCTTGGTCACCAATTCTGGGGAAATGTAGGAATGGTGTTGCTATTCCACATAGTTCATGCTGTTCTTTTCTTGCTGTTGGAGGGAAGTGTGGCAGAATATCGGTTTGGAAAATAAATGCTCCTCGGTGCTATTCTATCGATAACACGAGGTACTCTGGTGGTGTTTCACTTGTTGGTCTCTTCAAGGCACATGATACATGGATCACGGTAATTGATTGGGCTTTGTATGGATCTGGCACTTCAAGTCCTGTTTTTCTGTTGGCTACTGGGAGTTCGGATGGCAGGTGAGTAAAGTAAAGCATGCGTCAAAGCAATCCGTTCGTTCTTTTTGGCATATAAAATAAATGAAGTGTTTGGCAATCATAGTTGGTATCTCATTCTTCTCTGTCACAGAGTAAAGATCTGGGAGGCCGAAAGTGATAAACTGCTAAACTCTTCAGACATAAATCTGAATCCGTTTTCTTTGTTGAAGGAGGTCGGATTCCATCTTCGTTTCCAAGTTAATTATGCCTTCAATCCGTACTCTCATTACTTTAATAGCATCATCATAAGCTTGGTGACTGTGCTATTATCAGGTTATTACTGTCGATTATGCAACAATCTCCGTACTTTCATTTACGATGCCGGCACAAACATCTTGGAAGCTGCTCTTGGCTATTGGGAAAGGTTCTGGGTCATTTGAGGTGTGGATCCTTGACATGGCTGCCAGGAAATTTGAAAGATTTGACTGTTCTTATGCTCATGACTGCATTGTAAGCTCTTACTACTAGTACCTGTAATTTTTCCCTGGAGCAACCACTGATTAATCTGAAAGATAAATGGTAGGTTACTGGTTTAGCATGGGCCTTTGATGGATGTTGTTTGTACAGCTGCAGCCAGGTATAATGCATTACGTGGCATTGTGTAATATCATATGTGCAATTGGCTATTTGAGATCTGAGCACTTAAGACATTGTTGTTACTTTCTATTCTTTTAACTCAAGTCTAACTGATTAATTCAGTTATTTTTCGTGGTTCCATTTCCGACTGTAACACCATCAAGACTCTGGTTATATTTATATTTGTCTGAGATTAGAGAATTGGGCCCTATTGATAAACTGTTTTCTGTAGTAGATGGTTGTGGAATACAGTGTGATTGATGAGGCTAGACTGAGAAGTTCATTTACCTTTGGTTTCCCGATTCAGGACAACTCCATGAAGGGTTGGTCATTGGTAGGAAATTCTCTTTCAGAAGTGCCCATTTGTTCGTACACGCCTGGTGGGAAAGGCTCGTGTGATGTATGATGCAAGTCTCTTTCTTTGTTTTCCTGCTCTGTTCATCTTTTGTCAACTTATACTGCAAATGTCTCGCAGGTTACTTATGCTTTTGACGCTTGCTTTGGTCTGGCGATTTCCCCTGGAAATTTGGCAATTGCTGTGGTATCATATCTCCCGTTGTAGGAAAGTTGGTTAATTGATCCCAATCACACACACTCATTTCATGATAATTTTGAAACTATTTAGCCGATGCTACAAAAGACAATGTGATAGTAAATTTTGTGCGGGAACAGGGGTTTCTAGTATCTTGAGCGAGAGTTAAGAGACTTTAGCTTCAATTGCACCATTCAAATGTTTTATGGAACACTAGTTATGAATCCTCCCATCAGAGCCGTAAATTTAGCCCACGGGTCGCTCCCCAAATGGCTGGGTAACTGTTTGCAGGGGTTGATCATATATTCATGTTTGGAGCTATTTGGATTCTTTTTTATGCATCAGCGCATCATAATTTATTTGAGAAATAGTATTATCATTCATGCACTTTATTCAGATCAATTCATTCATTCATTTTATCAATTCATTCATTTTTATGTATTATCATTCAGATCAGCAGTTATTCTTAATTTTATTTTTTATGCATTTTGTGGAGAACCTGCTCAATTTGCAATTTTTATAACTATTTTGACGATAGTGGAAATTTCAAATTCATGGTCATCTTTATGCAAACAGCCCTATGTATTTGTCAGCTACAGCTGTTTAAAGAATATATGGCACCAGAATTAACTTATAAAAGCGAAACTGAAGTTTATGCTTTCTTTGCAGGCTCGCAGATTTGATGTGGACCTATTAAATCCAATGTATGAAAGAAGGTGTATTGCTGGACTATATCATCTTCAAGTAGCTTAGTTTTGTACGCAGTGGTTATAATTGTTCTATAATTTGTATGCCCATGTGCATATTTCAACGTTTTCTATTATTTTGTTACATCTACAGCACTCATAGAGCTGCTGTTGAGTTCCTTTGGATCGGAGGGCAGCAACTTGACGCTTCACCCGTGAACCATCTAGATGCGGATAAGGAATCATTCCCCAGATTACCTGAGAGAGAATTGATATGGTGGGAAAGGAACTTATTATGGTCTTTAAATAGATATGAAGATTCGAGTAAGCTTTTGAACATTTGGGATACTGTGTCAGCTCTTGTGTTCTTCAAGCTCTCAATGCCCGAGTATTTAGACCGTTTACTACTAAAGTGGTTCATGACTTGCATTGGATTTGAGTCTGGCCTTTCTTCTGCATTGTTGTCCGAAGCTTCTAATTTTTTGCCAAATCTTTCAACTCGAAAGCTGCAGCTCATGAACATTATCAGCAGGCGTATAGTTCTGAAAGGATCTCAAGAAGAAAACAGTGGAGATGGGTTAAGATGGACCAAAGAACAGGAAAAATTATGGAGGGAGTTGCTTTCGTGCACTGAAAATGAACTTTTGGAGAGGCTTGTTGGTTTCACTTTTTCATCTATTTTAAGTCTTAAATCCAATTCCAAGATGGATATTCTTGATACTGGTTGCTGGTATCCTGATGGATTGCCACTAATGGTGCAGTGGGTCTCACAAAAAGGGAAAGATGTAAAGGATCATTCAAAAACTTTAGCAAAGGAAGTACGTGGAATGAAGAAGAGGTAATCCTTAAAAGAACCTGTACTCTGTCATTTTTTTCGATGTACTTTTAATAGATGGTGGTTGTAAATTTTATGTAGGAACTGACATCGTGGACAGTTTCAAAGAAGTATATCTTTCTTTTTCTTGTCTTTTCTCTTCTGTATTCAGCCTAATTGACTCATAATAAACCATTATTTGCTAAGAAGTTGGATATGTGCCCGATGAATTGCTTAGAAGTCTGCGTTGAGATAAGTATATTTGCCTGGGTGAAGTAATAATGCTTTGTTGTTCCTTAAGTTTTCGTTTGCGGTGTTCCACAAAAATCTGTAATCTTTTTCCTTTGTTTGCTCATTCTGGTACACTACAATGAGTTAACTTCAAGATATGAGTTTTTGGAATGTATGCTAAAATGTTGGACACTATATTTTCTTTGATTAACTCATTTTCTTTTCTTTTTGCAGAAGATTAGACGCCAATATTCGGTTTGAAGAAGACGAGCAATGCATTTTCTGCTCCTCAGTGGTCCCATTTGACTCGACAGAATATGCAACTTGTTCTGGATTTGAATATGATGATGTTGGCCTGCAAAGGCATAAACTACAAAGGTGTGCCATTTCTATGCGGATTCTCCCTTCTAAACCTTCCTGGTATTGCATGTGTTGTCAAAGACGGACTACGAAATTGGCCCCGAGCTCTTTATTTACAATGTCTAGATATCCCTCAAATTTTAAATCGTTCCTGAAGTCTTCACCTTACAAGGAATCCTCAACACCATGCTGCCCTTTTTGTGGTATATTACTTCAACGGTCACAGCCAGAATATGCTTTGTCGCCATCTCCAGTATAAATGATATTATTTCCTCAAAACAATGGAATCTTCTCTTCAAAGCTTGTAAATAATGAAAAGAAGGAAGTCCTTATCTGCCTGCTGCTTGGACCAAATTAGGCAGCACTTGGCATGTTTTATAACGAAAGACGTGGCGTTTGGGTTTCTTGTAGCAAGGCTCAAGACAATTGGTCATCTTCATTCGAAAAATTCGGTTGCTGTGCTACTTTCGGCAGAGAATAGTAAAGATGCTCAGCTTGCATTGATCAGATCTTCCACGCATCCATTTTTGGCTGCTGCACACCTTACCAGGTCTGGTCATGGTTCAATCGGGACTACAGATATTAGGTTAAGGTACATTTATTCCTTCTCTTCGACAATGCTTTTTAAGATTCTCATAGACTTGAAATAACTTGGAAATTGTGTATAACTAATAGATGGCATTCGAAACATGTTTTTAATTGGTAGTTTTAGAGTGCTGGTTTTAATTGGTAATAGATGGCATTCGAAACATGGTTTGAGATTGAAGATATCAATAAATTGAATTGCTTTTGACTTTCTCCCCTATGTATACAAATATGAATTCGAATGGGAATGAAGCACCAATCAAGAATCATGGTATATCATCATCATATATTCATCAAGTTTGGCCTACATTGATACCAGCTATAGGACAAACATTTAACAGTTTAGAAGACACACCTATTTCACAATAATTATGCTAAGGATGCCAGTTTCAGTACACTATTAATGATAGTACAAAGAAGAAGGGTGTTATCATGTGGAGAGAGTTTTACATATGAGCATTTTACAGTTAGAAATAGGTGAAACGCAAAATGTTGGATTTTTGGTGTGAGATTTTTATAATGCAATTAGGGATGACTGGAATATGTTGGAAGGACAGGATATGGAAATGTTGAAAATGTATTTTGAAAGACAGATTGAAAAGAATTTTAAATTCAGGTTTCAATAAAGAAGGACGAATTGGTAAGTTGCTACATTATTTTTGGGCAATTGCGGCTTGGAGACAGATATACCAGTATTTTGGTGATGTTATGTTTGACACAATATTCAATACAAATGGATACTCACTGATCTTTTCTGCTATCATTGAAGTTAATCATCATAGATAAAGCACATTATTTGGGTGTGCATTCTTAGGTAATGAGAAAATTGAGTCTTTTGAATAGTTTTTCAAGAAATGGTTAGGACTGATGTTTGGATGTCTACCAAAGATCATCATTGCTTATTAAGGTGGCGCACTGATAAAATCATTTACGACTGTACTCTCAGCTATATGCCATAGGTATTTAATAATCAATAATCATTTATTTACTCTAATACTTTTGCTACATTCCACATGTTTAATAATAATCAATTTTATAGGTATTTAATAATCAGTAATTTTACATGTATTGTATTAATCCTATTCTTAAGAAGTTTGTAAAAAAGATTCGTCCAAAAGTATACAAAAAATCATCAAGAAATTTCAAAGAATGCATATGAAACTGAGAGACTGAGGAACATAAGTTTCATTTTTTTTTAATAGAAGCATAAATGTCATGTGTGTAATTACAAGGTACCTCCAATTATGGCATGTCTCGTGAGAACTCCGCATGAAGAGTAGATGAAAGAGATGGAGTATCTGCCTAAGGTGCAATTTCATCTAAACCAACGTACGGTGAGATCCTAGAATTTTTGCACTCGTCCACCCCCTGCGTGCATGATTCTTTGTATGCTGTTGAGCCAGTCTTTTCAGGAAAATTCATGAAAATATGTCAAATATAATACCTGTAAAATTAATGATGATTGATTATTAAATACCTGCATAATTGATTATTAACAAACATGTGCATGTAGCATGAGTACATTAGTAAAATAATGATTATTGATTATTAAATACCTGTGGCGTGTACTTATGAGTATAGTAGTAAATGCTTTAGCTTTACAGCATCTTGATCAGTGATGATCATCTTTGGAGAACCTGTTGGCTGCTAACATATCTTTGAAAAGTCACTCAAAAGATTCAGTGGTCTTATCACTTAAGAATGCACACCCAAATAATATGCTTTGTCTGTGCTGATCAACTCTAATGATAGATGCAAAGATTAGTGAGTGTCTATTTGTGTTGGATGTTGGGTCAAAAACATCACCATAATACTGTTATGCAAGTCTCGAAGCTGCAGTTGTCCAAAAACAATGTACCAACCTACCATTTTCGCCTTCTTTATTGAAAACCTGAATGCAAAATTTTTTCAATCTACCTTTAAAAATACTCTTTCAACATTTCCGCATCCTGTCCTTCCAAAATATTCTGATCATCCCTCCTTGCATTATAAAGATATCGCGTCGAAAATCCAATATTTTGTGTTTCACTTATTTCTTACTGTAAAACGCTCATTTGCTAACATGTGGGAGTATTCGATAGTTGAACCTAATCGGCTAAATTCTTCTTTACTCATGTTATCTTTCTGTAAGACCTTAACAAGTGAGACTTTCTCATTGTTGTGAAAGAGTGGCTATGAGCATCTCCCAACACGGTAACAACATAATGCTTATAAAATCGATTCCAATCAACTACCAATCGAGAACGATAATTTTTTGCATTAATCCTCGGCGACATCTGATTTGCACTGGTTGTTCTCTCTTCACTCCTTGTTTGTTACAAATGAACTCTCTCCACATGATAACATCCTCCTTCTTTGTACTATCATTAATACGTGTACTAAAACCGTCATCCATAGTATAATTATCGTAAAATAGTTGTGCGGCTTCTAAACTGTTAAATGTTTGTCCTATAGCTGGTATTAATGCAATCAAACTTGAAGAATATATGATGATGATGTACCTCATTCTCAATAGGTGCTTCATTCCCATTTGAATTCATACCTGTGTACATAAGGAGAGAAATGCATAAGTCACTGAATTTATTGATAGCTTCAATCTCAAACTTGTGTGAACATGTGTTATTGTGAACAATCCCAAATATCAGAACACGGTAGAGAATTCACTTCCATCTGACATCCCATCACTCAAACATAGTACCAATGAAATCTTTATTCTTACATGCAGACATTGCTTATGCAAGTATATTACATCTAGGCCATGTAATTTGCCTGAAGTACTATTACCGTAATGGAAAAGTGTCTCTTCATTTAATCAATGTGTTGGGATTTTGGGCTCATGTTCAGCTAGCTCATCCCATTTTTGCACACAAGCACAATCTAGAGACACCTATTAGTCGGATGATGCAACCCAAATTAAGAGTCTGGGCCTCAAAGCCCCAACTTATGACTCAAATGGATTGTTGGCTGGCTTATGCTTGCATAATCATTGAGTTGAAGTCCATTTTACGAGATCATAGTCCATTTGACCAAAAACCCAACCCATTGTTATAAACATTTGTGATTAGGCCTATGAGTCTTCTGACCCAATTGTTGCTAAGTCTGTTTACCTGATCTTGGGCCTTCTCTTAATGCCTGGCCCCATCTGTGTACTTGCCCGACTTCTGAGTTGATATTTCGATATTGGGCCTCATATAAAAGGGTATCTGAACTCATTTTTCGTGACCTATCCTCTCACTTTGGCTGCGCACTCTCTGATACCCTTTGAAATGAACTTCTGAAACCACATTCGACTTTTACTCTTTGATTTTTGAGTTTTAGCCGATTAAATCAGTTTCTTGCTAGTTTATATGTCAAAATTTAGGCTTCTTGTTCGATCACTTGTGTTTTGTGCCTCTGGTTGTTGGTTCTTTGTTGTTGAACGGCCATGTTTCTCGCAGTAAGACTAATGGCTTGGTGCTTACAAAAAAAAAGACTGTCGGCTTGGTGTTTCGGGTACTTTTGTGGTGTTTGCTGGAAGATCTGCACGAGATTGATTGACTACTACATGATTTATACATATTCATCCGATTATATTTGCATGTAAGTTAAATCTTGTTTTCTGTTACCTACTGACCGTTTATGTCGTTAATCTCAGATTCGGAGCCCGTCTCATCCTCACACAATGCATATTCTTGATTTTGTTGTATCTATCCATTAACATTCTTCAAACAATTTTTCACTATTACTCCAAAGAATAATGCTACATGTCCCAACACTTTGTCCCTAATTCATCCCTACAAAAATAAAAGATTAGTTATTTAACATA
>JAOYMZ010049903.1:0-14127 GCA_025802335.1 Pinguicula primuliflora | reverse complement strand
AGAGGTTTAAGGGGAAAATTTTAACCATTTCGTCTATGTTCCTGTTATTCTAGCTTTGATTGCTTGAAAAGATTCATATTTTTGTGAATGCACTTTGGTTAATCAATTTAAAAGATTGTGATCCAGGAAGCATACGATTCTATTAATGGCCGTCATGTTCCTTAATTTACTGTCCAGATCATCAATGAGGCATGGCAAGCCACGGCCGTGACAGGGGTACAACTTTCATGTCCGGATTTTGCATCTACTACTCTGATTGATCCCAATGTATTTCGACGGAGGGCCGTGAGTGAGATGAGAGTCTTTAAAAATTATCCGAAATATTTAAATTAAAATTCAATGTGTTTTTTCGGTTCGGTTCGGATAACTGAACGGTTATCCAAAATTTTAAAGTAAAAACCGAATCTGTATCCGAATCTGAGCCATTAGTTTTTCGGATAATCCGAATCGAATGGATAAAATCCGATCGGTTCGAATTCGGTTTTAAGTTTTTTTGCACTCCCATTATCCATGTCGCTGTTCAGATCAATTTCCATGTCTGATTGCGTAGACCCACAATTTCTTTGTCGAGGTAGATCTGGCCATTCTCGCGTTTCTTCACTACCTGGTTTATTCCAGCTCCGCTTGCCATTAATTGGAGCCCCTTTCGTTTCCTCATTGATCAGAGCTGAGAAAGTTTCATCCCCTGTGTCGACTCAGAGTTGCGTGGATATGTTGGAGGTCGATTCTATCAGGATGAGAACACGACCATATTGCATTTCAGCTTTACTGCAAGTCTGTTCATCTATCTTCATTACCGTCCCTAACCTTTCCGATATAACATGAAAGAAATCCTCCGACCAACAGTGCAGGGGCAGTATTTGCACCCTTATCCAAGCCGGTCGAACCAACCTTCCATTTAGAATCTTCCATCGCCGCAGATTGTGAATGGGCAATGTTCTGATGGTTACCTCATCCCCAAGTAGCCTGCCTCTATTGTCTTGATTTCCTAGTTAAAGGACGGCTTCGCCACCTTCAAGTCGTACTACTTTAGCCCCATGATATGAGTGTTCGTGCAGCATTTTCTCAATCAATCGGATGTCTAGTGTTGTTGGCGTTCCTACCAAACAATTTTCAAGCCAGGAGGACTTCTCTAAAGATGGGGTATACTTGACAATGAAATCAGGTATCCCCTCGACTAGTGGCCGTGGCTGACTAGAAGTCTATCAGATTTCTGCTTGTGTTGCTGGTGTAGATTGCCTTGTCTACCCCGGTAGTCGAGCGAGGGTAACAAAGAGCTTGCAGGTACCAACCCTGATCTCATTCCACCTATTTATTAACTCTTGCACATTTGTTTCTTTATCGAATCTGATAAATCCATACCTTTTACCTTGATAGACCATATTTGGAAGTGTATGTACATCCCGCAGATTTTCACTTTGTCCAAAATATCTCCATAGGTATTTCAACGTCCAAGCCGGAGGAAAATTAGTTACATAGAGAGATATCGTATTTGTACGGAGTTGCTGGATGAATTGAGAGAGATTTCCCGCAGCTTTGCTCCCTTTCAATGTTCCTCGGCCCTAACTATTTCCCAGGAGTTCTCGTCTAATTCTACAAGTGACTGCGAGGAGAAGGTGGTTGTGGTTCGCTCGCCGAAGATATCCCCAACATATTGGCGGTCATTCTACAATATTCTAATCACTATAACAACAACTCTAATACTGGTTCTATTCGGTTCCGGTTCCGGTCTCAATCCCAATCCATACTAAATTGAACCAGTAATGGCTCTAATACCGGTTCTATCCAATCCCGGAAGCGATTTTTCGAAAGAAAAAAAATCCCAACCATGCTTGTTCGAACCTTAGGTCAGAAGGTTAGAGAGTACGAATTGCACCAATTTTATATTTTGTAAATTTAACATTTTTCTAAATGTACTTACTCCTGTCAATTTTTGTTATCCTTGTCAATCAATCAATCGACATTAGTTTTGTGGGAGAAAGTCCCCCTATACTATATATATTGATTAACTTATACCCTTATCCTATACTTTCAAAAGAATCAATTTACTCCCTTGTACTTTCATAAAAAGACCCTCAACCCCATAAGTATTTTTTATCTTATTTTTTTACTTATGACCAAAAGACCCTCCACCCGGGCTTATCAAATTCACGGTGGAGATTATTTTTATCTTCAATTTACGTAATAGATCATTAACAGATAGAAAGTAGGTTCAATTATTTTTTATCTCAGATTTACGTAAAAGATCATTAAAAGAAATAAAGGACAATTTGGTCATTAGTAAAAAATAATAATAAGATAAAAATATTTATGAGGTAGAGAGTCTTTTTATGAAAGTATAAGAGGATAAATTAATTCTTTTGAAAGTACGTGAGTGCAAATTGATCAATATGTATAGTATAATAGATTGTCAATGCCATTTAACTCTAATTTTGTCATATCCTTCAGTAGACCTGCAGGTTACTAACCGCACCACCTAACCGGCGGTGCGGTTAGGCGGTATTTTTCCGGAGCACCGCGATTTTCGCAGTGCATCGGTGGTTTTTTCTTTTTTTTTTTTCAATTATTTTATAAAATAAAAATAAAAAATATATAAAAAAAAGATACAACGGCCATATAGCCGTTACCAACTGGTATATGTAATTTTTAATTTTTTTTCAACTTTTTTTAAATTTATTCTTTTTTTTATTTTTAATATTATTTTTACCCGACCCGACCCGATTGAAATAATCGGGTTGGGAAGCCACCGCGGTGCGGTGCGGAACCGAGTTATTTTCCGGTCCAGGATCTAACAACCAGAACGGTCCAGGTTGTTGGATCTCAACCGTTGGATTTTTTCCAACGGCCAGGATCTAATCCACATGTAGAAATCCTGACCGTTGGAAAAAATCCGATGGTCAGGATTTTTCATCCTGATTGTTCTAATTGTAACAAACTGGATGGGAAAAATTCTCGTGCGGAACCGCACCGTGCTTCACCTCTGGACCTTTAGGCTAAAAAAACGTGAGATGAGGAAAAACGTGTTGCAGGGACATATTTGTCATATCAAGTTGGATCCCATTGCATCCAAATATACCTCGCGGCTCGCACGTGTTATGCATTAGTTCCAGTCTTTCCAGAACAGATACCGACTACCTTCGTCCTCGTCAAGATTAAGGGTCCGGTCCGCGTTCGGACATGGGCCCCACTTCCCACCAAGAAGGCGGCGGCGCGTGCATTAATGATTACCTGGCCGACGACCATCTGCGGGCCGTGCTTTCCAAGCTGTATGATGAGAAGGAAAAAGATATCTTCGGGCTCGTCTGCAAGAGGTGGCTCCAACTGCAGAGTACGGAAAGGACGAGGCTATGTGCTCGGGCCGGGCCACATATGCTCGAGCGTTTGGCGGCTCGGTTCACGCTCCTGAAGGAGCTAGACCTGTCTCAGTCCGCATCGCGATCCTTCTATCCCGGCGTTAGCGACGCTGATCTTTCCGTAATTGCATCCGCCTTTTCAGCTTTGCGAGTACTGAATTTACAAAATTGCAAAGGTATAAATTGTAGGTTAGGATTTGGGTTTTCCTGTTTATTTTTCTTGATTTTCCCGGTTAATGATCACTAGTTGTAGTTGACATCGCTATATACTTTGGATAGTTATTTAATGAATTGCTTTTGAAGTTCTGTTTTTTTTTTTCGATTCTTAAAATGGTAATGTGTTTAGTGAACAATGACATTAGAACCTTTGAGGGTAGCTGAAAATGTAAAAAGACCGTTCCTTTCGCAGCTATTATATTGGATGCCGTTTTCTCATTCATTTTTATTTGATTTATTGTTGTGAATTTCCCAACATATTGGCAATGTGATATTGTTGTTTTGATTATTTTTGTTAGTTCTCCATGCATTTTCATATTAATTAATTGGCAATTCAAGTTATATATACTTTGGATAGTTCTTCAAATAATTGCAGAACACAAATTAGCTTTTCAATGCCAGACGCCAGTATGTGTTAGTTCATCTTCATCTTCATATTAAGGCCTAAAATAGGTGCCAAATTCATTTGATATTAGAACTTTTTGTCTGCGATTTTGCATATTCGATTGAGATATTGGCCAAGTGAAAGTCTTTTTGAATCATAGGTTAACTTTCCCAAGTTAGCAACTCTGAGATGGCTTTACTTGTATGAGAATATATGAACTGATTTATTGTTGATCCACAGGTATAACAGATAAGGGAATGATTGCAATTGGATCCAGCCTTCACTCTTTGCAATCCCTTGATGTATCCTACTGCAGAAAGCTAACTGATAAGGGGTTATCATCTGTTGCAAATGGTTGCCGGGACTTAAGAGCATTATGTGCGATTGGTTGCAGATTTGTTACTGACGCTCTATTACGTGCACTCTCCTTGAACTGCCATAGATTACAAGAGTTAAGTCTGCAGGGATGTACAAACTTGACGGACAGTGGTCTTGCTGTTCTCGTTGATGGTTGTAAGAGATTGAAACATTTAGATCTCGATAAATGCTGTAATATTGGAAACTCCGGCATATGCGCTGTATCAAAAGCATGCTCTTTTTCACTGTTGACACTAAAGTTACTGGACTGCTACAAGATTGGGGATGACTCTATCTCGTCCCTGGCTAAATACTGCACAAACTTAGAGACCCTCGCAATTGGTGGTTGTCGTAATGTATCTGATGAATCCATTAAGTCCTTGGCTTATGCATGTTGTAACAGTCTCAGGAGTCTGCGCATGGATTGGTGCTCGAATATCTCAGACAGTTCCTTGGACAGCATATTTGTTCACTGCAGGAAACTTGTGGTTCTTGACGTTGGTTGCTGTGAGGAGATAACTGATGCTGCTTTTCAGGGATTAGGAAATGAACATTTAAACTCGAGCTTGAGAATCTTGAAGGTAAGTAATTGCCCAAAGATTACAGTCTATGGAATCAATGAAGTCGTGAAGTCATGTGTAGCGCTTGAATATCTGGATGTGCGGGGTTGCCCTTGTTTAAGTGAAGTGAGATGCAATGAGGCCGGGTTGGAGTTTCCGATTCGGTGTAAGGTGAACTTCGTCGGGAACATAATGGAGCCGGATGTCTTGTTCTGAGAAATATAGTTCAATGCCTGGTGAGAGCAAACAATCACTGAAAGCAAATCTTTTCGTAACATGATCTCATAAATGTAAGGTAATGTATGCCCCAAGCCTATGCCAACTTTGCATATAGGTGATTCTCTTCAGTTCTGCTGCAAAAGTTTTCGACTTCATTAAAGTTTATGCTAAACATACATCTCTGTCTAGTATATATGTATATTATTCATCGGCATTCGTCTGTTTATACTATTGTTGTTGCATCACAAGTAAAAGACTTCTATTCCTTGTATGTCTTTATTCTGATACCACCTGTACAACTACCAAGTGAAACCTTTTTCTGTTCCAAGCGAATACTTGTTGTTTATGTGTTCGTCCTTTGACATGAGTGTATCTATTGTTTTTCACTTCTTGTTGGTTTCTTTACATTTTCACTTTCATATGCTTTCCTTATTTTTCTTGTTAAGATCATGAGCTACAAAAGATATCAAATTGAAAAGCTCTTCTCTTTATGATGAGAAAATAGAGAAACAACAAACTGATGTATTTGAATGATAGTTAAGTGCCGAACAAATGAATTATGTGTCGAATTCTTATTATGATCATCAAATCACGATCTCCACGATCATGATTAGAATTCGACACATAACTCATTTATTCGGCAACTAACATTCGGCACCGTAAGCTTAATCTTCTTTTGCTAACCTCTTTTGTACCTTTCATGTTAACAGAAGAGTCTTGTGACCATAATATTACATGACATTGCATTGCAAAGAGAGTGATAACGTTACAAGCCAGTAAGTTATAAACATGATTACTTCAAATAAATTTTGTGTACTACTCCTCCAGCCATGGAGTCTTCATGATATGAGAGCAGGTTGTTACCACTAGATCAAAGACAACGGTAGATGGATCCTCATTTCACAAGTCCCAAATTGAGAATCCCCCATGGATCCTGAGGCCAAGACTTCTCCTTTGCCTTCATCGCCAAAACTCTGCTCCATGAAATCCATCCACCCCATGTCATTCTCTTGTCCCACGGACTGCCCCATTCTAAGATCAATCTCAGGCCTTGTTGCGCCGCCTTCTCCGCGGCCTCGAACCTCCCTTGAGACAGATAGATCTGCCCCAACACAACATGAACCTCACCCACAAATGGATTCTTCTCAGCACTCTTCAACAGCATTTCTTCAGCTCTTTCCAGGCCAATGTCAAGGGACTTGCAGATAACTTCCCAGTATAAATCCCTTGCTACAATCTGATCTTCCGCATCGAGGACTCTGCTGCAGTTGTTGAAGATCAGAGGGATGACAAGCTCCAAGTGTTCGTCTCTGCCGGAGGGGATTATCCGGCCATGTTTCTTTTCAGTTGATTGGAAAATTTCTTCTTCTCTGACTAACAGAGTGTAGATTGCTGACATTCTGGATGCGGAGTTCATCCACAGCCCTGGCTTTCCGTCGCCAGGCCACAGAGCTGCCGGAATGTTGCTACCCGAAAATTCGAGCCGGCCGTTGAAGTTCTCGAACAAGATATCCTGAAAGCTGAAGATCTGATCGCTAAAATCAGCCACTGTCATGAGAAGGAAAGTAGCTATAATCCTTCTTGAAACCAACACATCTTCCCCGGTCTTGATGTGCTTCACCGTAATCCCTTCCGCCGGACAAATTGACTGCATTTTCTTCCTCCAGATCTCTACTTCTCCACTATGTTCTCCTTGCCGGACTTTAATGAGGCTAATCTCCGACGCCCGGAGGTGCTCCACGAGCTCGGCGTCCGTGTACTGAAACAAGAGAATCAAGGGCTGGCGAGGAACAACACAGAAGAGATGAATCAAACGCTCCGCCTCCTCCCCCACATGTGCCCTAACGATATCTCTTCCGGCGGCGGACGGCGGAAATATAGCGAGGTTGACATAAGAGTTGGAGTAGGCCGAGTGGAAAAGTCCGCAAATACAGACTGCATCGGGAGCCTTCCATAGCTTGAGGATTCGATAAACTCCGATCAGATGATCCAGAAAGCTTCCGTGCTTGTGCCAGCACTCGCCGGCGCCGGCGGCTTGCAGAACCGCTACGAGGCGCGGCAGTCTCTCTTCCACCGCTCCGAGCTCACCGCGCAGAAAGGGTCGAGCAGATTCCAGAAGCTTCTGGAGATGATGAACGTCCGCCAGATCATCGTTGTGGTGAGAAAGGTGCTGCTGAGTATAGGAGGATGGCGCCATGTAAATGGCGTATGAAGAACGTTGATTTTGAGGGAGGCGGAGAAGAAGAGGAGTGCAATGGGAATTTTGTTGCATACCGGGGATAAGATAAGATTGTATTTCCGGATTTATAGAAGTTTTCTGGTAATTTGGAAAATATCTAGCTCGTGATATGAATAAAATAATGCAAACATAGATGTCAAATTGTTTGGACATATTTGATGGGACGTAGTTACTCTTTATGTTATTTAATCTTCATCGTCCTTTCAAATATCCATGTCGCGTACCGATCTTCTGGAGAGTGATAGTAATCTGCACCGTCTTTTGAAATATCAATATAATTAAGCACAAATAATTTAAGTCATTACCTAGCATCGATCTTCCGAAAAGCGGAGTAGATTAGCATCGATCTAGAGTAGATCAATGCATATTAAATTAATGTTATATGATAATATATATTATTTTAATATTTTTATCGTATAGATTTATTTGTAAAATATACCTAACTTATCATAACAAAATAAATAACAAAAAATATTGTTTGTAATTTTTATGAATCAAAATATTTCAATAATTACCACCCCGAGTAAAAAATCAAGGGTGAGATCAAAATTCAAGTCTGAATGAAATGAGGGTGTAATAATAAGTGTGACAAACTGAGTAGTGTGCAATGTCGCGTAAGACATGCTTGCGCTTGGAGTAGGATGAAAATCTCCGACACCGAGCTACAGGACGGACTACGTATGTCTGGAGAGGGAGGTGGAGGAGTTTCCCGTTGCATCCACTCGTAGTCAGGCTGAGAGGTAGGGTCGAACGGAGCTTCCAGTCTGCGTCACAACTAGGTGAATATATGACACGTGTGTAGCATCGACTCCAAACGCTGCAACTGTAGTAAATATGATAATATTTATTATATGTAACCCTAAACATATGTAAACAAATAAAGTTAGATGAATTTACCATCGCAACAATAAAAGAGAACTGGTCATATAGCACACCAGTCTGCGGTTCGGAAAACATGGGACTGTAGAATGGTCGTCTGTGCCTAGCATATCATGCTACATACGCTGGCTCCCAAGTGCCAACCACATCTGCTAATGCTAGATTTCCACTGACATAACGAAAGCAATCTGTCCACATCTGCCTAAATCGCGCATCAACAGCCGCACATCTCCCAGCTCTCCGCACACTTTTCGATGCATACGCGAGATCCTCACTCATTTTGTCAATCGGTGCCAGTATGAACTGAACATGTCCAAACTGATATCGTACTCGTCTCGTGTGAACGAACTCCGTGCCTGTCAAAACAAATATCGACCCGTCATAGTCCCACAAGCATCGATCAGCAGCATCGACGGTAGACATCTCTAGCTCCGTGTAAGGGGTGAA
Organism: Pinguicula primuliflora; assembly: GCA_025802335.1. Classification (NCBI taxonomy): domain Eukaryota; kingdom Viridiplantae; phylum Streptophyta; class Magnoliopsida; order Lamiales; family Lentibulariaceae; genus Pinguicula; species Pinguicula primuliflora. The sequence continues at coordinate 5,472 of JAOYMZ010049903.1, read as the reverse complement.
TTCAAACTAGAATTAGATACCGTCATTAAATATATAAAAGGAATGTACAGTACTATAAAACTAAGTAAATATACATACTCACCTGCTCATGTCGAATCACATCCAGCTACATCTGGATACCCCTGACTACATGGGATGTAGTATCAATGCTGAGCGTCATCTTCAAGTATTTGTTCCCAAATACTTCAGAAAAATTCGAGTTCCTCCGGGCGTAGTGGCTCTGTAGACGAGTGGTCTAAACGTGTGGGATAATACCTAGAAGTCTCGAATAACCCTATATCTGATTAAGATGTGATGGTCCCCTAATCTGCGATGCAGCATGTGTATGCACCCTACGCATGTGAGGCAACACAAGGTAGCAGTCCCCCAGCTGTAAGTGCGAACTCGATCTAAATCCTCGAGTAAGCGCAGGTTCCTCATAGAAATTTTATTGCCGAATGTATCTGGTAATAAAATTCCTCCGAGAATAAGGGCCAATCACACCACAGGCATAGACCTCAACCTCCTCATCAGTACTCGCATCGTGGATAGGGTGATGCTACAGCCACTCCCCTATCAGCTTAATCTTCACCCATAAGTATCTAAATGCATCGTTAGAGAGTTCCATGTGGTAAAACTGTCTCATGTAGTCAACACACGTGTCAGTGCTCCATTTTTCCAAATCAGACGGGTCCTCATGAACAACAGGTGAACCATCAATGGGGAGACCCTAAATCATCGAAACAACCTGAAAGTGATCGCACACTCTCCAAATGACAGCCAAAACGTGTGGGTGGTCGGATGCCACCTCTCAACCAATGCAGTAACAAAATAATGATCCTCCTTCATATCTATATTTAGATATGAACCCCCAAAACCAGCATCGAAAATAATTTATTGCACACGCGGGTGCAACTCTAGTCTACGTAACCATAAATTATGATGATTTGTTTCCAGTGCTGTATCAATATCAACCGTGAAATTTATAATTCTGCTACTGCGGTATTGACTCAAATTACCTAAAATCTCATAAGACTCGGGTACATGTAGATCGAGACGTTGATTATGTGATAAATTCATTATAACTGCTAAAATAAAAAATATGTGAGCAACTCAATCTAATATACAAAACAGTTTATAAATATAAACAAATTTACCTATAAATAAATAAATATATATATATATATATAAACAAGGGGTATGATCCATGTACATATAAATGAACACACAAATGAACACACGTTTTCAATTCCCGCAACTAGCATCGCCCGTTTATGAAAGTGGTCACACCGTTGGAAAGCTTATACATAGGAGATCATAAGCCCCATGTTTAATTTCAGTTCCGACGACGACCATATTTAGGACTACTTAACCTAAGTGGAAATGTGAACCCTCCATTAACCGGTGATAAAGTCGTCGGAACATCTCCAAAACTTGAACATATGATCTTCTATGTATAAACTTTCCAACGGTGTGACCACTTTCGTGAACGGATGATGCTAATGGTAGGCATTGAAAACGTATGTTCATTTATTTGAACATTAAACCTATCCTTTAATATAATATAATGTTGCAGAATGTATGCACACCACACCTAAGCAAATTATGATATCTGACACACCTCTCGTGTCTCATGTCAGCACGTGCCTGCAAAAATTAATGACATTTGTGCCGCAGGAAGACGTGGGATGCAAGAATGACAGACACTGTTTGGGTGTTTATACAAATTCTGAATCTTTATTCTAACATAAATATATAATATTTATACTAATAAACATAACTATATAATAATAATAATGATGATGATGAAATCATCGTAGTAATTTAAATAGTTGATTCGCTATTTTATTTTTTCATGGTTTAAAGTGATTCCAAAATGCCAAATCAAATTAAATCGGTTATTTGAGTTCGTGAGATCCTCTCCAACCTAAGCAATGATGATATCTGGTCCAGCAATAAGCCAGCAGCCCTTGAAGTAAGACAGAAAGCATACATTTTTTATTTATTTAATATTGTCTTCTTGTTTTGGTTCGTACATTTTCATTGTTACTGTTAAGGCTGTTTAGCTGTTACCATAGAGATGGGACCATAACTAGAAATAGAAAGTGTTACCAACTTTGGGTTTAGGGTTTGTTGTGCTTGTGGGGTTACTTTACTACAACTTACCATAACAAGTTTAAAAATTTAAAATAAAAAGAGTGATGATGGATGGCAATGCTGGTAACTTGCAGTTCTAAGGCCAGGGAGAAACATTTTTGGCATGTTCATCCAAATGTCCAAAACAAACAGAGGAATCTCTTCCCAAAATAATTCCAAAAAAAAATAGAAACCTATTGACACGACTACCAAAGTTAAACAGGTAAAATGAAGGTCAAATACTTTCTTATTATACATAAAAATTTGACCGATCTTTTACTGCGGTAATCTGATGGCGACAATAGCAACGTGAGAATAGCAACCTACGTACACAATCAGTCGAGGAGTTACAGGACATGCCACAGAACAGAGGTTGCATACAAAAAGTTAAAGAGGTTTCTGCCATCTAGTGAGCCCAAGAAAGTTGAGCATAACATAATACGCAAATAGGTTTCTACGTCAAACACACAAGTTTCAGTTGAAGTAGTTCCATTCCATACATACAAAAGGTTCCCAGCAGTTTTCTTTCAGCAGAAAAACATGGAGTTGCGAACGGCCTCATCCAGTTTAGGCATTGGAGCAACGGCAGGAATGCCGTTACCATTTTGGCCGGAGGAAGTTTCAGATGCGTCTTCAAATTTCATCCACTGTCCGAGTTGGGTAGCTGCCAGGTGCGCGTAACAAATAGGAGCAACTGCAGAAAACGTAGACGAATTTAAGGAGTGGGTAACGAAGTATGTTCTTAAGACTACGAAAAAGTATCGAGTTTCATGACATTACCGACAGAAATGGCAGTAGTGCTACGCTGGTACCTGGAGTGGATTGCAGGATTCAGATGAGATTGAAGGACTTAATGGTTTGATTCTTTTTCAAGAGAAATGGAATACTTACACGTAGGATAGGGAGTGGACGAGTTCCTGCAAGTCATCGGGATTAAAACCAACTTGGTCCAGTAGAACGTGATAATGGGTTGGCCGTGTAGTCCCCTTTACAACATCAATAAAGGGAGGAGCATTGTAAAACATCCAGCCATTTCAAAGGTAAAGGCATTTAGAAATCCAAGCATTTGAAAAATGATACTTACGATCATCCCAGCATGTGCACACAGGTAGAAATCGTAGTTCTTTGGATGACAAACCTTGTTATCAATTATGGTTCCTGCATGTTTTTTACACAATACTATATCATATACCACAGATGATGAGTGCGTTCAACTTAATGGAAATAAGTTTACCCGGCTGCACATTATCCGGAGAGTTTGGCAGAAAGAATTTTGTGTGATGATTCTTCTGGGCAACAATCACGACAAACTTTGGCGACCATTTCTCATCAAGAAACTTACACGCCTGAAGAAAAAAGAACCAATAGTTCAGGTAGCAATAATCAATATAGGAAGAGCATTATAGTTTCAGATAGTGTGTGTTGATTCCAGTAGATACCTCAGAAATTTGGACGAGTTCAATGTTCAGTACTTGGTTGAACTGGGACTCACTCACACCATCTCTGAAACGTTGAAAACATGAAAAGTTGAAAACATGAATTTAAACCCTAAACCCTAATTCCCTGTGGAGGAATTCCCTGAGGAAGTCACTGAAAAGGAATACCCTTTGGAGGAATTCCCTGTGGAGGAATTCCCTTTATAAAAGTATGTTTCTATTACCGGAAAATGATAATTTGATCAGGTTTTCTTTTCCCAGAGCTGACATAAAAATCAATGAGCAGTTCCCTGTAATAGTTGGAGAATAATTTAGATCATTAATCTTCAATCAGAGCATGTTCAATTAATGAATACACAGTCTCACCTCATAATGCCATCATCTTCAGTGTCTGATACACGATTAAAGAGAGCATCTATCATTTCAACTCTGCGAGACTGAGTACGCACACATGCCCTATAACGAGAGATTGATGGCCACTGCCTAGAACTAACAACCTAATGAATCAACAGATAGAAACACTATCAAAACTGAGGGTTCCAGCAAAAATTCAAAAGCATTAAGCCACGGTACTATAAAATTAAACCAAGATAAAACGGAGATGATATCACAAGGAAAAGAATCCATGAGTCTCACTGCTGCTATTGATGGGACATCTGATTGTCCAGGTCCACCATGGGATACATCCATGCCGAGGATTAAGCTTGGAATCTTGGATACCATTGGAATTGTAAGTAATATTTCATTAGATAACACACAGTTTAGACCACCGAGCTGCCAAGATTCAAAACCAGAGAACAAGTAAGCAAGCTGCAGATTAAATCATGCGATCATAACCAGAGGTTATAACGTCAAACAATTAACCTTTGCATTTATCTTGAGCATGAGATTTGTAAGGTATTGATCATTTATACGATTACTGGGACACATGCATTGAGTTACAACTCCGAAATCGGACAAGTTTTTTCGCTTCCATGGACCTTCAAATTTAAGTTCAAAGTCATAATTAAAACTCTAGGGTATTATTATAAGCGTAAAAAAGTACAGTGATAGGGTGCAAACCGTAAACTTCACAATTCTTCCTCTCAGGAAGCAAACAAAGAAGGAACTTTGGTGGGCCAGGAAGCTTTGCCTGTATTGCTTCATACATCTTCTCTACCCGAACTACTGGAGGGGCCCGACGGACCTGGGAATCTTCCTCAAACACATCAAACGGAGCTTCCACGGCCTGATGAATGGTTAACCAGTCATAACATTCGGAAACCCACAGCATGATATAGGGTTAAAGTCTTAAAAACATACAAGTCCTTTCATTTGTCCAATCTTCGTCAACTCTTTCACCAGGTTTTGTACATCACAACGAGCAGAAAAGTTCACCACAGCCCACCGCTCTATCTTCCCGACATCAGCAAATTTCTGTTCAAATACACCAAAATTATTTTCAGAAATTGAGGAATGAAGCAAATACGATGTATATTGTTATTGCACACGGCACGTGTAGAAGACGACCTTATTATTGAAATTCCATCTTCCGTTCCGAGTAAACAGTTCATCACCATTCGCCACTTTAAGCTGAAATATAATTCAAAGCATCAAAAAAAGTTTCTCATTCTAAAAGCAGAGAAAACATTAAACTAACATGCAGAAGGTACCTTTGGAGGTTGCAAAACACGCCCTTCAACCTGAGTAAAGCTTTTACTAATAGACACTCCGCAAGATTGAAGCATGGGGTTGGCGTCGTAGTTATTGACAGTCAACGCCTATAAGAACACAAAAGAAATTAGTTCTAGTACCCCAAAACAATTAGCATCATGATAGAAAACTCCGAGAAAGGAAACAATATATACATGGCTCAGCACCGACATCCTCTCTTGCGGCTTCTGCCGTGATTTCTCGACCAGTGAAGTTCTTTGAAAGGAAG
>JAOYMZ010049902.1:0-30313 GCA_025802335.1 Pinguicula primuliflora | reverse complement strand
CCTAAAATCTGGCAGATGATATTTTTCACCTTTATAGGGAGCCAAAAATCCCTTAGTGTTGGGATATCCCGCATCCATTGAATAATATTTTCCTATAAACATTAAAAATACACAAGTTAGATGATGCAACGTAATTCTTCAAATAAGCAGAAATATAATTTACCTTGTGGAGGTTTTGAAAAGCATTTACGTGGATCGTTGAATGCATCAAGAAATACTCTCATATCATGTGCAGTTCCTTCCCACCCAGCTATAACATATGTAAAACAAAGATCAAAATCACATAAAGCCAACACATTATGAGTTGTCATTCCCTTTCTTACGATATAAGGAATTTGTTCTTTTGTTGGTAACCTCGCAGGGATGTGCGTACCATCCCACCAATACAATCCTAGATGAAATCAATAAATTATTGCAGTAAACTTCAACAAATGAAGAAAATTGCATATGTGAATTTAATGTAATATGTACCTTAAAATAAGGATAGTATTTAGAATTATTCTTGATATAAGGATGGGTGACTGAGGCATCTTCAACTGGATGGATCCAATCCCTAGCCATTTTAATGCATGCTTTCAATACTCTATGAAAACTGTTGCTTATAGTGAAACCAGACCTTTGAAAGAACTCATGAAGTTGACGATTACCCTCTCGTATCCCAACTGTCATCAACAAAGTAGCAACTTGTTCCTTTATAGTGACACCTCTCATAACTTTAAGTCCGTAGTCATCGACAGATGTCTTACATACTATAAAGAATACATGTTTCTCCATTCTCAAATTTTCATAACAACGACGCTCGGTTTCACAATTTAACATGTCCATCAAATTTTGCCCGACCACTAAACTTCCTAGTATGACAAGGTACTTTATTGAGGTATAAATTGTAATAAGATGCAGCCGCATATGATGCCTGAGTGAAGGCAAATACGTGAAGTAGTAAGCACGAATCAACATCTTCTTCGTGGTTATCGTCAACGGATAACAAGTTTGAACTCATTCTGTCTCAAATACAACAAAAAACATATGCACAAGTAAGCTAACCAAACAAAGAAACATGTATGCTGCAATGCCAAGTAATTAAGACAAACTTTACTGCTTGAAATACCAGTGGATTAAAGTTCCAAATAACATCACACATCCACAGTTATCTAGCCACGATGCAACTGTATATTAGCATAAGCAGACAAATTTTTCAAAAATCAAAACAAATTCAATTAAGCGATATGTAAATACATGTTTTAACAGTAAAGTTCCGCAGTTTTGTCCAACCCATTCAAGATGAACACCTCAAAGAAGTGAAGACATTATACAACATAGATGCGACCGTATAAGAAGTTCTATACTCCTTGAGATGGGTAGGGTTTCAAGAATCTTACCTCCTGTCTTCCTCCCGGCAATGGCGATAAGAGAAAAGAGATTGGAGAAGAGAGACGGCCGGCGAGCGATAGAAAAAAAAAGCAGGAAAAGTGAGAAGGTTGCCCAGAATATTATTGGGTAAATTGAATAGAATGATATTTTGGTCATTTGTTAAATTTAAGTTACAAAAGCAACTTTCAAATTGATAATATGCAAACACTCTATTTTAACTTTTGTTGTAGACAAGCATATTCTGCAAACACTTTTCAATTTTTTAATGAAAGTTACTTTTTTTAAAAGAAATTCTGAAAAGTAACTTCTGCATAAGCACAAGAACTTGCAAACACCCCCTAAGTCTGAGCATCAACGACCAGACGGTATGCTACAGTCTTTGGAAATACCCCAATGGAAGTGGGAATATATCACTATGGATTTTGTGACGGGACTACCTGTGGACCCAAAGAAAAAATACGATACTATATGGGTGATAGTAGACCGACTTACTAAGTGTGCTCACTTCTTACCTATCACAGTGACTTACACTATGACGCAATTGGCTGAGCTGTATGTGGAGAACATCATAAGGCTACATGATATCCCTTTGAGCATAGTGTCAGATCGAGATGCACGACTTACCTCAAGATTTTGGATGAGTTTGCAAGGATGCTTGAGTACCAAATTGCGACTCAGTACAGCGTACCATCCTCAGACCGATGGGCAATCCGAGCGTACCATACAGACTCTCGAGGATATGCTACGAGCCCGCGTCATGGACTTTAAGGAACCTTGGAGACTTCTGCTACCATTGGTGGAATTTGCTTATAACAACAGTCATCACAGTAGTTTGGGCATGGCGCCTTATGAAGCTCTTTATGGGCGGAAATGTCGTTCATTGCTATTTTGTAATGACATTGGAGAAAAGCACATCTCGGGTCCTGAGATGATGCAAGAGGCTAAGGAAAAAGTGACGATTATTCGCAAGAATCTGAGGCAAGCAAAAGACCGACAAAAGAGTTGGGCCGATTTGATTAGATTCCCCTAACACTCGAAGTGGGGAGCAAGGTATATCTGAAGGTGTCGTCTACGGAGGGAGTGATTCATTTTGGAATGAGGGGCAAACTAAATCCCCGATATATTGGACCGTACGAGGTTTTGGCAGGGGTTGAGAACGTATCCTACTGACTAGCATTACCGCCAAACCTATCAGGCGTACATGAGGTGTTTCACGTGTCGCAACTCTGCTAATATGTGGGCGATCCGAGCCATGTGATTGACGTGGAGCATTTCCCTATTGAGAAGGATTTGAGCCGAGTAGAAGAACCGATCAAGGTCCTGGACTTCAATGTGGTGTGGCTGTGGAAGTGAAGCATCCCCTACGTGAAATATACATTGGAGACATTTCACCGAGAAGGAGGCCATTTGGGAATCGGTCGAGGTAATTCGAGAGTCGCCCCCGCATTTATTTCTCCCACCCGAGGAAATGAGTTTCGAGGACGAAACTCCTACTTAAGGTGGGAGAGATTTAAGGTACCAATTTATTTACACGTAATTAAATTTCTTCTTAGTCAATTTTATTATTCATTTTTAATTGATGAGGGAAAAAGGGCCGAGACTTGCCTCAAGAAAACTCCAGCCAATGATCTTTATGGGCCCAATTTTAGCCTCACGGGACATTCAGCCCGAGCCCTGCCGAACGGGTCACCAAAACCCATGTGCGTGCATCGTTCTCTCTGTACAGACTCCCTTCAGGGGTATTTCCGCCAGTGCATAGGAAGGAAGGAAGGGTTTTGGGGGACCTATTTAAGGGGATAACCTAACTCTCGGATGCACAGGAGCTCGAGAGAAGGAGGAGGGACCTGAATCTAATCCTGCGTGTGAAGAAGGGTGGAAAGAAGTGAAGGTAGGAAGAAGAGATAGTTCTGCGCGTATTTGCTGAGAGATCCAAATTCTGGGCGTTGCCTTAGCCTGTTTCGTGGAGATCATTTCCTGATTTTCTGCCCATCTAAAGTCTTGTTCTGTAGTGATTCCTGTTTTTGTGTTGAATCTATGGTTGGAGTCTTCTAATTGATTACTCTGTTTTGGTCCTTGCTATCTGCAACTCTGTGCGACATCTTTCAAGCTCGGCTTGGGAAATTTAGTGTATACAGCTTGAGTAGTGTACGAAACTGTGTGATTTTGATTTAACTGCTTTTGCCTCGTGCTGTTGCTGAACGATGATCTGGAAGAGTTGGTGGTTAAATGTTATGTCCTATGTGTTTCTGGTTCTAAAATCCTATCAGGGAGTAGTATTGCCTATTGCGTTCGCCTTTTGCTTGTCTCTTTAAATTGCTGAATAGAGATTGAGGTCACTATGATCATATTGCGTGAACATCGATTCCTCTCTATTTGTTTTACTGCTGTACATAAATGGTGGATGAATGCGTGAATGAGGGGCATTGGAGCTCATGAAAGGATGAGATACAGGTCTTAGGAGGATTGGGATCACTGGCATCGGGGGTTGTTGCAGGGCAGCTCGCAGCATCTGGATTTGCCATCTCGATCGGTTTCTGGTCAGTGCAGTTGGAGGTGATGGGGAGGAGGGTCGAGCGACATACGTCATGGCCGGGAAGTACGACAACTCTGCAGCGGTAGGGCGGTCAGCCTTCCTTCCATTGATGAGGGTCACCGGTGGACCATCTTCGGGTGTGTAGTGTGGACGAAATGGTACCGGAGTAATCCGTCGGGCAATATTCTGTTTCTATCTGCCTCGAGTTACTTCGCCTGGGGGACGATCGTCATTTTATGTTGACCTGAATAGAAGAATAAAAATCTAATTCTTTATCTTCTTTTGTTTCGTTTTGATGGGCTTAACGTTGGGCTTTTGAGCCTGACCGCTGCTGAAAGGGCTTAGCTAGACTTGGGCCAAATCAGACAGGCCGAGAGGCCCATCACCATGTGCTGTATGATAATCGTTTCCTGTTGAATTCTTTTTAGCAGTGCCAAATTATATGTGCATGTTTGCAGATTAAGGAAAGCTTTGTATGTCAAGAACGTAGGATTGCTTCAGGCCATATAAAGCTTTCCTTAATCTGCACACCTCTCCAGGTCGAAAAGTATGTGAGAATCCTGGAAGACCTTCCATGTACACCTCTTCACTCAAATCTCCATGCAAAAAGGCATTTTTCACGTCAAACTGTAAGATAGGCCAATCCTTATTTGCTGCAATAGAGAACAATACATGTATAATGTCAATCTTAGCAACAGGCAAGAATGTCTCATAGTAGTCTATCCCGTATATTTAAGTAGAATTATGCGAAATTGTGAAAGAGACAAGAGTTTACGTGGTTCGACAATAGCATATTCCACAGGAAGAGTCTTTCCGTTTTTCTTTCTTTTTCTTGATGATTTGTATGTTCTCCTTTTACAAGTATATATAGGCACACACCACTAATTACAATCCATTCCAATCAGGGATGTGATCTCTATTATTTAGGTATCACACAATAAGGAAAGGATTTGGTCAAATCATTTCCTTAACACTCCCCCTCAAGTTAGGTGGTGGGCATCCGACACCTAACTTGGATAGTACATCCTGAAATGATTGACTGTTGATGGCTTTCGTCAAGATATCCGCCAGTTGGTCCTTCCAGTCACAATCTTGCCTTCGAGCCTTTCCTTGATGAAGTGCCTATCAATCTCAACATGCTTGGTTCGATAATATTGGACTGGATTTTCAGATATGTGTTAGCTGCCCTGTTGTCACACGTCAAAGGGCATGCATGCTCAGGTGGAAATTCGAGCTTAGTCATCAGCTTGATAAGCCATAAAATTTCCGTCACCCCTCTGGCAATCCCTCTAAATTCTGCTTCAGTACTAGACCTCGCAATAACCTTCTACTTTTTGCTCCTCCATGTAACAAGATTTCCTCTAACAATGGTGAAGTATCCCAAGGTAGATCGTCTGTCCACAGGGCTTCCTGCCCAATCAGCATCAGTATAAACTTCTATCTTCAAGTCTCCATGTTTTCCATATAGAACTCCTGTATCAGGTAACCCTTTCAAGTATCTCAGAATTCTCAAGGCTGCCTCCATATGATCCTTCTGGGGATTGTGCATAAACTGACTCACAACCCCTACAGCATATAAAATATCGGGCCGTGTATGTGCTCGATAAATCAATTTCTCAACCAAATGTTGATATCTGCTCTTGTCTGCCAGCTCAGCTCCTTCTACTATTCTCAGCCCATGGTTGAGTACCATAGGTGTATTAGCTGGTCTACACTCTAACAATCCAGTCTCAGCAAGAAGGTCCATAATATACTTTTGCTGAGAAATATAAATCTCGTATTTGGACTGTATCACTTCAATACCAAGAAAGTATTTCAGCATCCCAAGGTCCTTCATATCGAACTCGTGAAACAAGTTCCTCAGTTCTCCAATCTCATCAATATCATCTCTTGTAATAACCATATCATCAACATAGATAATTAAGACATGTAATACCTTGAGCTCGTTGCTTTAGAAATTGGGTGTGATCTGAGTTACTCTGGATGTATCCATATTTCTCCATAAAGACGGTGAACCTTCCAAACCAGGCTCTAGGTGACTGCTTCAGTCTATACAATGTTTTCTTCAATCTGCATACCTCGTGGGATCGAAAATCAGATGAGAAACTAGGTGGTGGTGCCAAATACTTAAAGTCTGTTTTCGCTGGTTTCCTAATGCAGAAGAAGCTTGATTATTTGGTTGGTGTTGTGTCCAATCCGAAGAAACCATTTGCTGCAATAGTTGGCGGTTCAAAAGTATCCTCTAGATTGGTGTTATAGAGTCACTACTGGAGAAGGTAGACATACTCTTGCTTGGTGGAGGTATGATCTTCACATTTTACAAGGCCCAAGGACTTGCTGTAGGATCATCACTAGTGCAGGCAGATAAACTCGATCTCGCGACTTCACTCATGGAGAAAGCAAAGGCGAAGGGGGTGTCTTTGTTGCTACCTTCTGATGTGGCGAGCCATTTGGTAAACTCAGCTGATGTGGCGAATGAAGGTGTAAAATTGGGCTTGCAGAATGGGCCTAATTATACATAAATTTCGGGATTCAATGTAGTCCATAATTCTGTTGTGAATATTGCAGAAAATGCTGCAGAAAAAAATAATTCCTGGATATTTGATTGTGGTGCTACTGACACCATCACTTACGATTTTTCTGATATTATTGAAGTACAACTGTCAAAGAAGAAAGTTATTCAGACGACTAATGGTGAATTTGCTCCTGTTAAGGGAGCAAGAGTTATTGAGATTTCTCCATCTATATGATTGTCAAACTGCTTATATGTGTCTTCACTCTCCTACAAATTATTATCTATTAGCCATGTGTCTAAGGAGCTTAACTGTTTGGTGATGATGTATCCATCTTTCTGTGTATTTACGAGCTTATAAATCTGTGTTCTTTTGCCGAACCACATAAATCTGTGTTAGTCAGAGATATTTATGGGAAGGATTGACATATTTCCCAGGATTTGACTTCCTTGAATCCCGGGATTTATCATGGTAAGATGAATGTTGTAAACTCTATATAAAGAGAATCCTTGTACATTGTAAAGTGGAAAAAAAGGAGAATACAAGGAAGAGCACATGAACCTGCAACATGAACATATGAACCTGCAACATAAACTCATGCACCTGCAATAGAACTCATGCACCTGCAACATATGAAACTACTTGCAATGGCCTACTTGTTGTCCACAAAATGCAGCCAAATAGTTCATTACACATCCAAATAGTCCATAACATGTCCAAATAGTTCATACTGCCAAATTCTTCATCATCCACCTTACACCATTGCTTCATCTGAGTTCATTGAGAAATTTCATCGATTCATTTTGGAACTCTAAATAAAACATAAAACATGAATATAGTAGTACATTTAAACAATATATAATTATATATTATCTATATACATATTCACTTTCTAAAATATTTATTACCTGAAGCTACGGCGTAAGCAGTAGGATCTTCTGTCCCATCGTCATCCTTTGTATCACTGTCATCATCAGAAGTAGCATCGATAGTAGCTCCAAGAGCGGTAACTGCAACAACCTTCATCCAACTCTGCGCACAAATGAGAGCTTCAGCTGTTTTCAATATAAGGAATTCCTAAAACACTCAATGCCCATTCTCCTGTGCTGAAGGCTAACTCGGATGGAACAGTAGTTATTGGGATTGCAAGCACATCCCGAACAATCAGGCTAAGAATAAGATACTTGAATGTATTCGATCTCCACCACGGTAAGATATCAAAAATCTTCAACAATGGCTGGCTCGCCCAAGTATCTATCCAATTCATTTATATTTTCTTGCACTCTATGCTCTTGAATATGTCTGACGTACTTTTTACTTCCTCTTGAACTTGAAGTTGAATGTGAGGCTGAAGAGGAGACAGTAGGTACTCTAAAGATTGGAGGATCTCTCACTTGATCATACAAAGTTCGGTACTATACAAAAACATTTGTCACTGATTGCTTCATTATGTCATAAACAACATCAAACCTTTGTTTTGCTATTGAAGTATCAAACCAAAATCTTAACCACATAGACTTAGGATCAAAAATAGTAGTCATGAACAAAAACTTATTTAGTTTGTGCTTGGGATATACCGGTACCAATAGTATCATTTGGACAATCCTAATCAATACTACAATTGCGGACTTTAAATGGCAGAAAAACCCAATTCGTCAAAGCTGGAAACGACAACACAAAATATGCGCTGGACTTAACTGTCTGCTGACGTGCCTTTCTCCCATTGGCAGAATTTTGTGTTGGTCGTAAAAAACCAAAAAAAAACCTCTCCCACTTTTCTATCCACCGTCGTCCACAAAACCAAAAAAAAAGCTTGCCCTAATCGCTACTACAACCGCGCCTTCGTCCAGCCGCCGCACACACTTCCTACGCTGGCCGCTGATTGTTTGTTGCTCGATTCCAAGTTTAGGCAGATTTGCATTTGGGTGGAATCGAATCCTTATTCTCAGCTTTTATTTTTTGGATTTTTTGCTTCGTATTCACGATCTAAGTTTGTGCTGTTTTGTATTCTCAGCTTTTATTTTTTGGATTTTTTGCTTCGTATTTACGATCTGAGTTTGTGCTGTTTTGTTTTGTTTCACATCCAATAATTGATTCAGAACAAGGCATATGCTCATTCAAATGTATTTCTGGGTACTTTGTTCTTCTTTGTAATTTAACTGTATTTCTGGGGGTGAACATTGTTCTTCTTTATATTTAAGACTTCCTGCACAAATTTTCAAGGAGTTAAGAGCATGGTTGTGACCTTTTATAAATTTGTATTAATCTTCGTTGCTGATTTTGTTGTGCTACTATAATTGTCCTATAATTGTTCAGATTGTAAAAGCTCTCACCTTTAACTGTATTGTTCAGATTGTAAAAGATTATCAACTTATGTTTCTTCAATCGATACTACTCATTACGTTGCTACTTCTTATTTTCCTTACAATTGATTTGGTGTTGCTGAAATATCCTTCTTCGTTCGTATTCATTATTTGCTACTCCTTATTTTGTGCGCTGATCAAATTTGGTTTTCTCAATTGGATTAACATGCCCAGGACCGGCCGTCCAACAGACCCCTGTTGGGCATACGGCGTTCGCTTACCAGGGAATAACGTCCTGTGTTCGTTTTGTGTTCATTTTATGAGGTGTTGTGTTCGTTTTGTGGGCAACCGGAACTGCTAAGGTGATGGGCCCGTTTAATCGTTGTTGCTTATTTCCCATCTGTACTTACATTTGATTTTGTTGTCATAGTGATTTTGTTGCCCGTTCTGTTCATTCAGTCCTAAGTTGGTTTCTTCATCGTGGTTTGTTGCTCCTATGGTATTGTTACCGATTATTCTATTTTGCTGTCGTTTTTGTTTACCCAGAATTATTACCATCCTGTAATAATTGAGGTGAATTCAATTCCTCTCTCTTTCATTATTCTTCATCATATATATAATTATATATTAATCTGTTAGATAGCTAATGCTGGATGTTTGTAGTTCACTGTTTTCATTCTAGGTATGTGTGATAGAAGTTGTGCATACATAATCTCAAATTATGAAGTTCCTACATTAGGGAGTGTGATTGTCAGTTTTCTCTTGACAATGATATGCTTCTGTGGATCTTGAGGAAGGTAAGCCATACTAATGTTCCTTTATTCTTTTTGCCTATTTTTCTGCATATTCGATACATCTTGGGTTACACAAAGAGTGAAAGAGATGTTTACAGGTGATCGAAAGAAGACTGTTGAATCTAAGAAGCTGGAGATTTTTACAGAATAACGAAATAAGCATGTTGACCGTGGCCACCTCATTCGTGTCTCTACATTCCAGCGGGAAAATTTTAACTCTTGCTACGAAAGTAAGATTTTGGTTGTTGTTGTTGTATGTGTTATATTCTGGTCGCCAGTTGCACATGGGGGGTAATCCCGGTGCCCAATTGCACCTGTTAGTTTTGAAGGTATGGTATTCCTTGCCCGCTCAGATCAATGTGGTTTTCCATCTCACATGCTTTAATTTCCTGATTTTTGTCATCAAAATTCTCAGGTTGAACGAATAAATGGGTAATTCTCTTGATCAGAACTAAAAGAAATTGTGAGTATATGAATAGAAGAACATATTGAAGGAGAGTTAAGACATTTTGGTTAGTGTTTCTTCTTCAATTTTCTTTACTAACATTAAGCTTTCTATGTATCTTTCTACATTATTTTTGTAAAATATATACTGTGCTTCAAATTTATTCATCATTTTTATTAATAGAATCGGAGGTCCTTCAGAATTCCAGATATTCTCAGCATTTGTTCAAAGCTTTGGTGTTTAGAAGGTGAAAATTATGTATCTGATATATATTTCAATAATTAGTGACTTGATGCTATCATCTCTTTTGTCTGATCTTATTCTTGCTTGATTGTTCCTTTTCGCTATATGAATTTATAGGTAAAATGCGATCCGCTTGCTTCCCAAATGCAAAGAATGCGAAGCCAAATCTAGCAACTGCATGCAGAGTATGAGACATGGCTTCCTAATCTTCCCAAAATGGAGAAGCCCCAGTCTAATTTCTTCACGTTTCAATTGATTACCTCTGATTTCTTTTAGTAGCCATTTTTATTTACGAATCATTTACGTTTATTTGTCATTATCGTACTATCCCATTAACCTTCGAAATCGTGCCCTGAGGGCACGGGCCATAACCTAGTCCATATATATTAGGCGAGTATGGATTTAATAGGCAGCCCTACCATGAGTAGCTTCTCATTGTGTGGGAGCCCATATATCAACCCTTAAATCTAAAATCTGATGGATCTAAAACCTCCGCCATTCCAGTCATTTTTCTCGCTTCTTCTCGGTGACTTTATTGAGCTCCAAGGTGACATCTAAAAACCTCTCGCGCAGTAAGAAAACAAGGAGGAAATCGTGATTCCGGCCAAGCCCCATCCCGCACGAAGCCCTGGACTCCGGCTAAGATCTGACGGTGGGAAATGGCAACGCCTCCAGTTAATTCTCAGCAATGCCTCCAGTTAATTCTCACAATTAGAGAATCCAACGGAGTGGAAGAAGCAGAATTCCTCGTCGGTTATGATTCAACAATTCAACTTCAACATCCAATTCAATAATGGAAGCTGCCCAACATCTTGATTGTGTACATCTAGTTTTTTAATTCAGTTTTGTTCTTTCAATTGGTTGTCATCGTTACTTGAGAAACACATGGATAGAAATGGGTTTATATCTTCACAAGAAAAGTATTTTGATGCCCTTAGTATTACAATTGTAAAATGTAAGAGTCCGTTTATTGTCCAAATATCGTTTTCAGGTGGATTTTGATTAGGGTAGTTAGCCAAATCAATGTCAAACGCAGTCAACTAATTTTAGATGTGAATTTTGATAGAGTTAGTTATGATTTTGTGTGTTAACTTTGAGGTAGATTCAGATTGATAGAACAGTAAAATGACGATGAAAAACCAAAATACTCCTGTTTCGAAATACAATCACTATCCACATGTTATCAATCTCAAACGATGTAAACAAAATTTCAAGAAACAAAATCACAGAACCAAATACCCATGTTTTGCATTTCAAACTTCAAATCTATTTCCACAGTTCATACCAAAACCACAGCTGCCAGAACATGCAACACAGCATACCCAAACCAGGGGATCTACATAGCATAGCAAAACATGCAAAACACAATTTCAAATGCCACAAGACAAGTTCAAAGATGAGTACCCAAAACACAAGTTCAACAGCAAGCAAGTCCGTCAACTGTTCACTTCCCCCTTCCCTTTCCTTTTGGAGACATCTTCCTTTTTTCGCAATTGATTTAGTCGACGAGATATGCAAGCCACTCTTCACGTGTGTCCGATTCTAGAATCATCCACATATGACGGGAAGAAGTGTTGTCGAGGAGGTGGGATACGATAGCACTCCGCGTCCATAAGTTATAGATATTTTCATATGGCCTCAGCTCCTCCATTAGACGATTCGCTATATCCAAAGTTGGATCCACGGGAGTCTGTAGGTTGTGGACAAACGACCAGATCTCTGAGTAGCACTTGGTCTTCTCGTCCTCTGCGGTCATGGGACGTTTTCCTCTGTTCCTCTTTGCCCTAGGAGCACCCTCCTCGTTGCCGCGCATCTCATCAGACTCATCAATCGTGTCATCTGTTTCAGCAATGTCACCAGCGTCCCTTGCATACACCCCTCTCGCCCTGTCATTTTCAAAGATCTCACACCAATCGTCATATAGGGAAAATTGTTTTCCCCTTAAAGTCCTAAAGTCCAGATTGATCTACAAACACAATATAATACACGATTGTTAACAGAAACATAATGTACAACATAGAAACAGAAACATAAGCTACATAATACGAGCAGAAACCTAATTAACATAAATAGAAACAGAAACATAATTTTACCCTGATGGTTCCATCCCACAAAGAAGCATCCTCCACAACAACCTGATGCGTAGTAGGGTCAACTGATACCCTGCTCATGCCTATAAAGTTCGAGAGAAGATCATAGGTCTTCTTCCACACGTGAAGTTTAGATTTCACGTGTGGATTAGCCTTAATAGTGCTTCCTGGGATGCTCCTGCCAATCGATTCAGCACATGAGATAAGGAAGCCAGGCTTGAACCCTCCTTCGGCCCTCATTCCTTCTTTGAGAAGGTGCTTTGCCGCATCTATCAACGCCTCTTCTTCGGTTTTGAGCCAGACCCGCTTCTTCCCCTTAGCCTTCCCTCGACAAGAACCTTTAGCTTCACTGTTGCTGTTTACATTGTTTGCAGGGGTTTTGGTGGGGCTTTCACCTTGCTGTTCTTCCTCAGCCTCAACGGGTTCCCCGTTTGCTACTGCATACTCAGATCTTAGGTCGAAAGGGTATACAATATTATCTGCATTTGCCCTTGTTCGCCTTCCAAGCACATACGGGGAATTATTTTGAATATCTGGCTTAGAACTGTTGCAGACATCCATTTTGTCTAGTGATTTTTCAGGTGCAGCTGCTTTCCCTTTGCCGCGGAGAATTTTGAAGTTGCCTTTCTTCATCTGCAAATTCAAGTCGTAAAATATGCAAATCAAAAACCAATATACTGAATTGACAAAAAAACAACATACTGAATAGATAACGAATTTCTCGAAATAAAAAAATATGCAAATAAAAAACCAACAGACAGAAATATGCAAACACGAAATCTACGAACACGAAATCTTCAGAACCTAATGAACGATTATTTTAGATAAATAATCAAAAACCAACATACTGAATCAATTGAGTACAGTACTAGGGTTCATGCAAATTAATTGATTATTTTCGATACTGAACTAGGGTTCATATTGAATCGGTCGAGTACATACTGAATCGATTATTTTCGATAAAAAACCAAAAACCAAGGTTGAGTATAGAACTAGGGTTCATGCAAATCGCATGTAAAAACAACTCAGATCTATAAAATTAGAGTGATTTATCTTTATGTTCTTGAGCTGTTATGATTCAAAGGCTTGATTGGGGCCAAAAATATGGAGGTGGAGAAGTAGGGTTCTTCGTTGCGTCGATTTCTTGCACCGTGCGGGAGATACAATCGAGGGGAAAAGACTGACGTTTCGTATACTGAGAGGAGGATGAGGGTGTTTTAGTAAGTTGGAAAGGAAGTCGATTTTAACTCTCCAAATCAAACCTGTTTTGGGGAATGGAGTTAACTATCCGAATCCACCCGGCCGAAAAATATCGGGGATTAGGGTAGTTTGACCAAAATAAACGTTCCGAATTAAAATGGTAGTAAACAGTTTCAGAAGTAGTTACAGAGGCCAATAACTACCCTAATCACACCGGATCTCATGCAGTAAACGGACCCTTAGAGTATACCAGCCTCCTCCATACCTCATTTTTTCTTCTAACAATAGCCTTTCCACTTGCCAAACAAGGAGAGGCTAACCTCTTCCAACTTCCTAATTCCTAATCTCCCCTTTCTTTATGTTGACATATCCTATCCCATGAAATCCAGTTCACTCTTTTTTACCATCTCTCCCTCCAAAAAAAGGAACTACCGATTGATTCAAGTTGTTCTAGGACTTGCTTAGGACCTATGAACATAGAGAAGTAGTACAGGGGCAGTGAGGATAATACAGAGTTGATCAACACCACTCGTCCAACAACAAACAGATTTCTGTTCACCAAACTCACATGTTCTTCTGAACTTCTCGATCAGACGTTTCCATGTAGCTACCCTATTTTCTTGTGCACTAACGGGGAGTCCAAGTAGTTAAAAGGCAGATGCCCAACACTACAGTTTAAAAATTCTACCATCTCTAGTAACATATTCTCCTCCACATGGACACCCATTAAACTACATTTCTGGAAGTTGATATTTAGTCCAGATACCAGTTCAAAGCACCTCAAAACCGCTTTGTAAGCTTTTATATTTTTCCACGAGCACTTGCAAAACAATATCAAATTATCAGCAAACTGAAAATGAGAAATCTTAACTTTATCTCAGCCCACTTCAACTTCATCAATTAATCCTGCTACCACAACCTTGTTCAGCATGTAGCTTAAACCCTAACCTTGTTCAGCATGTAGCTTAGGCCTTCAGCCACTATTAGAAATAGTAAAGGCGACAATGGATCCCCTTTGCGGTTTGTACTCATTTAATGGGTTCCATTCACCAAAATCAATGTAGATGCTGGCCTCACGCATTCATTGATCTATTTTCTCCACTTTCTTGGAAATTCTAAATTTTCAGCCATGTTATCTAAAAATTGCCTGCTTACAGAATCATAAGCTTTCTCAAAATCCAGCTTTAGTATCAATGTTGGTTGTTTCAGATTTTTTGTCTCCTAGATGACTTCGTTAGCACACACAACCCCATCTAATATCCTTCTCCCACTGATATACGCTGTTTGCTTTTCATCTATCACATTCTTCATCACCCCTTTCACCCTATTTCCCAACAGTTTAGCAATTATCTTATACATGCTGCCCGCTAGTGTGATCGGACAATAATCTTGTATAATTTGGGGTGATCCTTTTTTAGCCACTAAAGTGATATGTGCAGCATTGCCTCCTCTCACTATCTTGCACCATTTGTGTGATATCTACTTTCAATGTAGGCAAGAATTTTTAATGAAATTGAAGTTTATCCCATCTGGTCCTGGGCTCTTACTCCCACCACAACTTCCTATAGCCCCAAGAATTTCTTCCTCACTAAAAGGCTGTATTAACATACTAGAAGATTCCACACTTAGCTTCTTGCACCCCACACACCAATCTGGGCCTGAACTCACACGTTTCCTTGTATCTCTCCTCAAAAGCAACTCTAAAGCACTATTTTATCTGATCAGGGTTGTCCAACCAATTATTTTGATGCCACACTCTGTTAATACAGTCCCTAACTCTATTTCTCTCTACATAGCTATGAAATACCCTTGAGTTTTCATCCCCTTCTTTGAGCCACTTCAATGTGGCCTTCTGATATAGATTCCTTTCAAACTCATTTTGTTACCTTTTGATTTCACCTCATATGTTCTCAAGTTCATCTTTCTCATTTTCCTGTAGTGTGCCATTTTCAGCCTTGAGCTCCAGTCTACTGAGTTCCCTTCTCATCTTTTTTATTCTATCTTCTGGATTAGAGTTTTTCTCCTTATTCCATGTGCGGATCTCATTTCTCCAAATTTTCAGCTTCTCCTTAATACAGAACCCCTTGTACCCATTCACTTCTGTCTCACTCCAAACCTTTTCTACAAGCTGAACAAACTCTTTATCCAACAACCAACTGTCTAATACCCTCATAGTCTTAACCCCAAATTGATCACTTTGTTCACCAGGACCACTGAGCAATGGTCTGAATTGTACCTTGGCAAGCCTTCTAGAATCCACTGTTCAAATCTTTCCAGCCACTTATCATTCATCAATAATCGATCCAAACGATTCTTGGATCCCAAAGCTGGCCTGTACCACGTAAACCTCCTTTTAACCATCAGAATGTCTACCAATATATTCATATTAACAAAATCATTGAATTCTTGCATTTCCTCTATATTACTGCCAGTGATACCTCAGCTTTCCTCCAGCTTTAACACAACGTTAAAGTCACCAAATACACACCAGCTATCATCCAAGTTATTGTTTATTCTCTCAGCTATAATAGGCCACTGTCTCCTCTTGCCCTCCATATCACCAACTCCATACACATTAACCAACTGAATATTCGTTGTCTCATCCTGATATACCCCCTTGAGACCTATTATACCTTCATAATCTCATACTTCCTTACATACAAATGTCCCTTTGCCCATACACACAGTAAACCACATCAGACCCCTTATACATCCATTCAACAAATTTATCCCTTCACAGTGTCTAACAGAATTCCTTACTAATCACTTCCTTTTTGGTTTCCTGTATAAAACACTTTCCTTCACATTCAGACTTATTTGCAACAACCATGTTTGACTTTACCTTTGCTTGTGCACTGTTGTGATCCTCTCCCTCCCTTTTGATACTCTGTTCTTGCTTTGCACAATTTTACACCAAACATCTCACTATCTCTGCCATCTCATACATTATTTCATCATCTTCGTGTTTCTTTATCACATCTAATCTTTTAGAAGAGTCCTATTCATCACTACATCTATTCTCTTCGACATCTAACAACGACATATTTGCCATAGTTTTCCTATTCCATCGCAACTTCTGTCTTTCTCAATTTCTTTCTGCGCACACCATTCATCCCCATCTTCCTTTACACCCAGGTCTCTCCACTCACCTTCTTAGTTCTTTCTAAGAACTTTCTCATCATTCACATTATTATGTACTGCTATTATCAAATACTACTTCCCCCTTCAAATGTTCAGATTCATACCTACATTCCATAACTTCCCTTATCCAAATTCTATATTCTTGACCATCCACTTTTATGACCAAAGAATAATTCAGAACTTGGCTGATTTTTACACTGATCAACAGTTGAGCAGCCTCCAGATACTCCTTGCGTAATGTCACTCCATCCACTCTAATCAGTTTTCCCACTTTGCATCTAATAGCTTCAAGCGTGTTTCTGACCCACGCTCTTAATGCCAGTCCAAACACTTTGATCCATCTCAATTGTTCACGTTCCTTACTCTGGTCATAATCATTAAGCCATTCACAGACCCATTCCTCAACCCACTCCTTATCCAGACTCAATAATGTCTCTAGTTTCTTACCATCTGTGTCTTTGATCAGGATCTTCCCAATTACCATACTACACACTTTGAGTTCGAGGTGGGTGACCCACCTCGAACCTACCCCACCCCTTAATTAATATATAAATATATTTTTTATTTATAATTTCTTTATACTTAAAACATATATTTTTTTTGTAATATTAGTAAAAAATAAGTATTCCAGGTTATGGGCTGGGTTTAAACTGACCCGACCCGACGACTCGGGCTCTGTGAGGCACGGCAGGGTGGGTCCAGGTCGCCCTGCCATCAGGCAGGTCCGGATCTGCCCCTTGGGCCAGCGGGGCAGGTCTGGGGCGGCTCTAACCCGTCCTGCCCCGCCCCACCCCATTGCCATCCCTAGTTTGCGATAACCTCCTTGTTTCAATGCACTCTGATATCGTTAACATCCTTCCACATCTTTTAGTCTAGCCATCTTTGTGTGCTTAATCCATTCACCATCAGCACTAGATGTTTTCAATATTAGTTTAGGTTGTCTCTTGACTGGAACCCATTGCTTTACCACCTCACCTTCTCCTTTCTCAACTATCTCCTTGCCCTTTCCTTCTATCGCACCCTCAATACCTTTACATGCAGCCTCCTTATAGATACACTGTTTCCTCATCCCATTGTGAATCACTCTGTTTACTTCTGTAACCTGAGACTTTTCCTTTCGAGGTAACTTTTGGAATTTCTTCCACTCAGAAAATCATGCTAGATTGACCTTAAGTTTAAACGTTCCGACCCAGATATTGTTCAGCTATTCCTCCAAAGCCTTTACACTGGATACATCAGAGAATCAAACAAAACCAAACTTACTGTCCCAATTTGATAGTTTCACAGGGATAGAGACTTCACTAACCTTTCCTTGCAAATTGACGATGTGATACATCATTGTTTACTCCAATTTTGTGGGAAATTGGTGAAGAAATACGATAACACATTACCTTCCATCACTTCCTCCCCGCCATTCAACTTCATACGCAGACCCAATTGAGTGTGAACATCACCTCTAGTATTCTCAACTCCTGCTCCTGTACTACTACTCGTTGTACGAACAGTTGGTTTCAGTGGATTTGGGATGGCTATGGCTTTACCCATTCAAATCTCCTTCTAGGGATCATATGGATCTAGGGTTTGGTTGGTTTCGGCCACATGCTTAACTAGCTCATCCATCACTTTCTACACTCATGGCTGGCTACAGACCTACATGGATTGAGTTTTACCACTACGGCTTGGTCAGGTTAGGCCGTGAAAACTGTTGTGTTGGTCGACAATCTACAGATCTATGTTTTCTAAGAGATAAGAGCTCTCACTTTCTCTAGTAACCGATAACCATCACCTATGCGTTACTTGTGCACACGTGCAAGAACTATGGCACGACAGTGCTGAATGATCGGACACACGAGCTCCTCTACAAAATTACATAACCGCTATCTGGAATTACTTAGGCAATTCAAAGGACTTGTTAGAGATAAGTGTCCTATACCGATTACAAACAGATAAACCAACCAGTATATAATAAAATATGATGTTTCACCCTATTACCTTGGTATCTTGACTTTTAAGAGTGTAAACCTACATTCATTATATATTGGTACACGCGCACACACGCACACATCCGAACCTACCGGGTTGGGTCTATCTCAAATTTAAACTCGGTATCGAAGCTTACTATGGTCTAACGACCGAAAAAAAAGATTCATGGGCTGCAATACACCTACCCACAATATGAAAAAAAAGGAAGCCTATAACACAAACTACAAAAAAGTCCACGATTATTGAAGAACCTAGAGTCTCTGAGGTTAATTGGATTTGCTCATATAATATAAATAATCAAGCCTCAACAGGACTTGCCCAGTTGGACTTACGGAAGGGTGTTAGAAATAATTGTCCCATACCGATTACAATCAGAAAAACCAACTAGTATATAATAAAATATAGTGCTTTACCCTATTGCCTTGGTATCTTGGTTTTTAAGAGTGTAAACCCACGTTTATTATATATTGGCCCATGTACACACACGCACAGCCCGAACCTACCGATTCGGGTCTGTATTTCAACTCCTACATGGAGAAAAATAGGACAAGCGATACAAACTGCGGCTTGGTACCTACGGAAGAACAAAACTGTGTGAGGTTTGATTCTGAAGGAATGCAATATGTCTTGGAGATTGTAAAAACAATGGTGTGGTATTGGATTGAAGCCCAACGATTAATGCTGCGAGGAAGATCATTTAAGTGTCTAGCTTCGTTCCCCTGCTCTATTGTTTAACTGTAGGGTTAGATGTTACTATTTTTCAATCAAATTTTTATTATTATAGAAATAAAGTTGAGTACAAACCAAAGCAGTGTTTTACAAGCCAATTAAACTTGCTTAATCATAAATGGGGGAACCACCTCCCATAAGATCAAGAGTGTCATTAGAGTAATATGGCGGATGAGCCTTGTTGCTTGGTGGAGTTTTGTTGCAGTTTGGGTCTTTGATTTCAATTGCACTTATTTTTTCCTGTCTTTTTCTTGATTTTTTTGGGTGACTTGTTGCATGTGGGTGCCCATTTCCATAATATAGGACTCCTCAAACCCTAAAGGTGAAACCATCCCGTCAAAAGGTTCTATGCTATATGGTTTTATAACCCTAAAGGTGCTATAAACCATCCCGTAAAATCTAATGTAGGGGTCTTGTTAGAGGCTGGGACAGTTTGCCCTGCAATAATAGAAAAAATAATTGCATGTGTAAAAGGACTAGCTCTAGCCTCTATGGTCCAATGTAATTATCGGGGCAGTAAAAGAAAGACACAAGTCTCTCTCCCTGAAGATCGGATTCTGTACTTTTACATATGACATCTGAGAGAGGGTCTTCGATAGTGTCCCCTCGGTAATTTTGGAGGTATGTTTTCTAAATACCGGTAAACTAAAGTTACCAAAAATGGCATGTGGAGAGTCACAGGCTAACCATCTTTGATTTTCTTCATTTAATTCTTTCAAGTTATACTGTGTGAGATCAACAAACAAATTGATACCATCCTCATAAAAAATATCGATAATTTTCTTCACTTTCATCTGAATCTGAATTTGTGACGTTTGCCCACATCAAGCAAAAAATGTTGCTTGTGTATTCGATATGGTTTTTTTCAAGTTCTGTTTGACCAACATCAATGTTTTCAATCCCTGTGTTTCTATCATCCTCTCCAGGCATATTTTCCAATAATCTACTATCCAAGACAACCCTCAATCTCTCATATATGTCAGCAAAAGTGCATAAAACGATATCCTCATGCTCAATATAAGCGAAAATATTTCAATCATTATCATCCTTACCAATATTTTCAACATCCGGGGCTCATATCACAATGAGTAATTTTCAAGTGTCGAATGGTAGGATGCCGAATGGCACCCTACCGTGCCGAATATGCATCTCGACCGTCGGATTACATAATAATAACATTGTTATTGGATAATGCTATTTTTCTAAATAATATTACGGCGGCTTCGCCGCCGAAAAAATCTAAAATCCTATTTAAATGTTATAAACCCAAGAGCTAAATATAAACCCAAGGCTAAACCCTAAAAACCCAAGGGCTAAACCCTAAAAACTCAAGGGCTAAACTATAAAAACCCTAGGGCTAAACCGTGTTTGTGTCTCGACCGTCGGATGCAGATCCGACGGTCGAGGATGCATATTCGGTCGGTAGGGTGCCATTCGGCACCCTACCATTCGGCATTTGAAAATTTGTGCATATCACAATATATCAGCCACATAGATTGGGAATTTATCGGTTGTGTGCCATTCATTTGATGAAGGGGATAAATGAGAATAGTAACAAACTTGTAAATAAGGTAAAGATGGAATATAAATCTTTACCTCATCTAGGAGAATCCTGCAAAACAGGGATTGTGGAGATTGAGGGGATCATGATCAACCATAATCTCACCTATATATGTATCTCCCGTGAAGAAAGAAAAATAGAAGAAAAGAAGGACCAAGTCCTCCCGCGGAGTAGGAAATTCCCGAACCATGTAAAAAACCTTCGTGTTCATAATCTCATACACAATCCATATACATTCAAACATGGTATCGAAGCAGGTTTGAAGACCTAGCTCATTATCTACCCGACACTGCTAAATTCAGAGACATGGAAAACAAAGAAAAAGGCAAAGGAATCAAAACGGGGGAGATCATGATTCCCCAAACTGAAGTTCAGAAATTCTTGTCACAACAATTCACTCAGTTTATGAAATCTCAGACAGACAGCGTGTCATCCAAGGAGGATGGTGACACCAGAGTCATCATCGATGGGAAGTTGGATACTACCAACTATGTACTCTGGGCCCGCAAGATGGAATTAGCTGTAATTGGCAAGGACCGATTGGAGTTCATCACTGGAGAAGCCAGGGAACCAGCCAAGGGTGATCTAGGTTATAAGGAGTGGCAGAAGAAGGATACACAGGTCTTTCAATGGATTACCAAATCCATCGATCAACGCTTGGTGAACCTGTTCATATATTATCCCAACTCGTATGAGTTATGGAAAATCCTTGCACGAACATTCAACGCAGGCGAAGACAGCCTGCAAATCTTTGAACTAATGACCAAAGCGAACCGAATTGTGCAGGGATCACTCCAACTGGAGGAATATTATTCCCAGTGCAAATCTCATTGGATGGAGATTGACCGGAGACGGCCAAATCCCATGAAGTGTATGGAGGACATGGCGAAGTACAACCAGATCCAAATCGAACACAGACTGTTCAGGTTTCTAGCAGGACTCCATCAAAATTTTGAAACAATCACAAGGGATATCCTGAAAGAAGTACCTCTGCCCTCAGTAGACGTTGCTTACGCAATGCTTCGACGGGAAGCCACACGCAGCCATATTTGGAAATTGACTAGTGCGGCCTCTGACGGATCGACAGCATCATCGGGCGAAATCGAGATAAGATTAGCCATCTACGGGTCAACTCAAGAAAAAGCCCACGACCTAAAATTGGTCGGAAATCTGCCAAATTTAGGGGACCGTCGATAGAAAACGGCAAGGTATAGCAGCGAATCATCATATCGACACCCCTTTTGCGAGCACTGTCAGATTTTAGGTCACTAGAGGCAGACTTACTGGAAATTGAGAAATTGCCAAGGAAATTGGGGCAGACGAAGAGGAGGACGAACTAGCTACGACAGGAGAGGCGGTTGGGCCGCTCTAACTGACGGCGGCCACACCACACTAGATGAGAACCCAGTAGATGAGATCGCGAACGCAAATCTCGAGCATGGAAGAAACTAGTAAGAGAGCGGGATCCGGATCGAGCACGCCGAGACCCGGCTGCACAAAACACCGCTCCATGGCCCAGGTAAAAAGGGGAGGAGACGAGCGAAAATCCCAATGGAACCCTCCCCAATTCTGAATGCGAAGTTTTTCTTTCAAAGTTGTTTTGGAAATATGACTGATGATGTGTGTGGGCCGGATGAGGAGAAGTGTGTAGGGAATAAATGGACAAAAATTGGGCCGAAAATCAAGACCGAAATTGGGCCAAGAATTAATCACTATTTTGCATGACCCGGGCCGGAAAATGTGAAATTCATTCAGAAAATCGATGGGTCGAGGGATTCAAACAGAAATTCGAGAATTCCTCAGGCCCACATCCTGCGAAAATCCATTCCCAAGAAAAATGCGGAATGGATTTTTGATTGTGGGGCCACCGATACTATTACTCATGATATTTTTAACATTGTTGAAGTGCATAAAACCTCGAAGAAAATGGTTCAAACAGCTAGTGGGACGTATGTTCCGGTGAAAAGTGCAGGAGTGACTGAAATCTCACAATCTATTCGCTTGTCAAAATGCTTTTATGTTCCTTCATAATCTTACAAGCTACTTTCATCAGTCACATTTCGAAAGAATTAAACTGTGTGGTTCTTATGTATCCCAGTTTTTATCTCTTACAGGATATCCGTTCGAGGAAGATAATTGAGCGTGGAACTGAGCGGGATGATCTATACTATGTAGATGAAGTGGTCTCCGAGGGACGGACACTCTGGGCTCGTGAGTTAACTGATTCCCAAAGTTGGTTGTAATAGTCGCTTGGGTCACCCATCTCATTCCTACCTGCATCAGTTATTTCCTCAGCTTCCGAAATTTTCTTTCCATTGTGAAACATGTGTTTTGGCCAAGAGCCACAGACAACCATTTATTTCACAACATACTCGTGTGTCACATGTGTTTTCCTTAGTCCATTCGGATTATTGGGGTCCTGCGCCTGTCATTGGGGGGCAAGGGCTCCGGTATTTCATTTTATTTATTGATGACTGCATTCGGATGATGTGGGTTTATTTTTTGAAAAAAATATGATGTTTTTGAAAAATTTACCTCCTTTTATAAAATGGTGTCAACCCAGTTCCATGCCAAAATAAAAATCCTCAGGTCAGATAACGGGGGTAAACCACCACATGCGAGCTTTCTGTACTGAGAATGGGATGTTACATCAAAATGTCCTCATTCTCCCCAGCAAAATGGAGTAGCAGAAAGAAAGAACTGATGTCTCTTTGAAATAACCCGAGCATTGATGCTTGAGTCACATGTTCCACCTCATTTCTGGCCGGAGGCAATTGCCACATCAGTGTTCTTGGCGAACCGCCTACCCACTCAGAGTTTGAATTTTTGGACCCCTAGTCAGGTATTGTCTGATTTTTCTGAGATCCCTCCACCTATGTCGTTATCTCCACGTGTCTTCGGATGTACCGTCTATGTCCACATCCCGAAGATTAGTAGATCGAAGTTTGATGCTTGTGCAGAGAAGTGCGTCTTTGTGGGCTACGGGGGCTCACAGAAAGGGTATCGATGCTATCACCCTCCGACCAAACGACTCCTAACTACTATGGACTGCAACTTCGTAGAGATGGAGTATTACTATCTTCCCCAATCTAGAGGTCAGGGGGAGGATTTGAGAGTTCTTGACACTCTTGATTGGTTGAGGTTTCTGACACCGCCACAGCTGACTCATGCACCACACGCGCCAAGCCAAATTCCAGATCCAGATACCACTCTTCTGATGCACAACGCATCTCATGTGCCTCACGCACCTGCCTCATCCACCTCATCCCTACCTATTCATGCGTCTCACGTGCGAGTACCGACTCACGAGTCAAGTAGACCACCGTGGGACCATGACATCGAGAGTATGCAGCCAGACCAGGAAGGACCATCTCAATTGTCTCCTCCAACAGATACCCAGGTAAGCACCCTTGAGACCTTACCCTCTGTGGAATCGATGTATTCTATGGATTCTGTGACTGACCATGATGCAGGGTCGGACCCAACTACACCCAAGTATGTTCTCCCTTAAAAGACTACTCGGGGGTGAAGCCAATGAGATATACTCCAGATCATGATTCTAGGATGCAGAAGTACCTTGTGGAAGATCTCGTCAAGGGGTGTCTTACTAAGACTGCACGGCCTTTTCTGCGGCAGTTTATACTAATGAGGTGCCCCAAAATGAAGTAGAGGCTATGGAGAAACCAGAGTGAAGGAAAGCTATGGAAGAAGAGATGGCAGCATTGAAAAAAAAATGAAACCTGGGCAATATGTCAATTATCTAGAGGGAAGAGACCAGTCGGATGCAAGTGGGTATGTACTGTGAAAAGAAGAGCATATGGATCTATTGAGCGATATAAGGCCGGACTTATTGCGAAAGGATATACCGAGACATACGAGATTGATTATTGAGAAACTTTCTCTCCAGTAGCAAAATTGGATATTGTTTGAGTATTATTCTCGATTGTAGCCAACTTGGATTGGCAAGTACACCAGTTTGATGTTAAGAATGCCTTCTTACATGGAGATTTGGATGAAGAAGTCTATATGGAGGGGCCATCCGGGTTTTCTGATAGTTTTCGTTCAAATGAAGCATGTAGATTGAAGAAATCACTGTATGGTTTGAAGCAGTCCCCAAGGCCGGTTTGGGAGATTCACCTTGGAAACAAAGAAGTATGGTTATCTGCAGAGCAACTCCGATCACACCCTCTTCTTGAAACGTCGAGCTCAGGGCATCACTTGTCTCATTATTTATGTTGATGATATGATTATCATGGGTGATGATACAGAAGAGATCGAAGATTTGAGATGAAATCTCTTCAGAGAATTTGAAATGAAAGACCTAGGCATGCTCAAATACTTTCTTGGGATTCAGGTTGCACACTCCCGGCAAGAAATTTACATTTCACAAAGGAAGTACATTATGGACCTACTGGTGGAGATGAGATTGTTGGAATATAAACCTGCGGACACCCCGATTGTGGTGAATCATGGTCTAAAGATAGTGGAAGGAGCCGAAAGTACAGACAGAGCAAGGTATCAACACTTGGTGGGAAAATTAATCAACTTAGCTCACACTCGCCCGAACATTGCTTACACTGTAGGAATTGTGAGTCAATTAATGCATAACCCCCAGAGGGATCACATGGATGCGGTTCTAAGAATCGTGAGATATTTGAAAGGATCTCCCGACATCGGGATTATTTACCAAAGAAATGAACATTTGAGAGTTGAAGCGTATACAAATGCTGATTGGGCCGGCAACTCGGTCGACCGCCACTCTACATCCGGATACTTTACCTTTATTGGAGGAAACCTTGTCACATGGAGGAGTAAGAAGCAAAAAGTGGTGCTCTATCGAGTGCAGAGACTGAGTTTCGTGGTATAGTTCGGGGCTTGACCGAAGTCTTATGGATTAGGAGTTTGATGATTGAATTAGAATTTGCCCCACTTCGAGCGTTCCCCTTATAGTGCGATAACCGGGCGGCTATCCAGCTTGCACAGAATCTAGTACAACATGGTAGAACCAAGCACGTTAAAGTAGACCGCCATTTCATCAAAGAGAAGATTGAGGATGGATGTGTTACACTTCTCTTTGTACGGTCGGAAGACCAATTGGCGAATATTCTGACGAAAGTAGTAAGTGGCCGGATGCTTTAAGAGATGTTTTACAAGTTGGGTGTCGAACACCCCACACCCAACTTGAGGAGGAGTGTTGAATGGGATAAATGAGAATAGTAACAAACTTGTAAATAAAATAAAAATGAAATATAAATCTTTAACTTATCTAGGAGAATCCCGCAAAATAGGGATTGTGGAGAATGAGGGGATCATGATCAACCATAATCTCACCTATATATGTATCTCCCGTGAAGAAAGAAAAACAGAAGAAAAGAAGGACCAAACCCTCCCGTGGAGTGGGAAATTCCCGAACCACGTAAAAAACTTTCATTTTCATAGTCTCATACACAATCCATATACGTTCAAACATCATTATCTGCCTTGCTTCTGCTAATGAGGGCCAAAGCTCATAAATTACTTGTCTGTTGTAGCCCCAGGGACAATTGAATTGAGGGTCTTCTTCTTCCTCTATAGAGACAATGAACTTTCTTTCCAAAGCAGACACCGGTATGCTTGTGGAAATCCAAGTTGTAGATGTAACGAACCCGATTTTGGAACCCATCTTTTAAATCGAATTTGTTAAGGCAGTACGGTCTTAAAGACCATACTCGAGCCCATAATTTATCGGAGTTAATGACCAATTAATAAAAACGACACTTAGCAGTTAGCACAATTTGTTTCGAAATTCGAGTGAGCTGTGAGGTCCAAATAAAATCCCATCATCTCTTGAAGTTTAAACAGCCACACGTTGGCCCAAAACGTATCCAAAATACAGAAGGTTCACGGACTAAAAGTAATTGACGACAATGCTAATAGTTCATTACAAAATAACTAGGCAAACGACATCGAACATCACACAAAAGAGGCAACAATATTATAACTCTCCTTGTAACTTGAATAGATGTTACTGTAACTCGAATAGATGTAGGTAGTTATTTTTAAGATAGGTAAATTGAAGAAATACTCTCGGTCCTCCCTATTATCTAATAGTGTACACTCCCGACTAATATAGAGTTCTGCACCCAACTCTCTGATAGACGAGAGGAATGATTAATCTCATGACTATAGACCACGCCTTTTTCACCCCTCCTCTCACATGAGGGGTGGTCCGAGGTACCTCATCCGTATGTATGGCAGTAGCGAAGGCTCGAGCCGCCTCAGTCAAGCTCGAGCCGCCTCAGTCAAGCTCGAGCCGCCTCAGTCAAGCTCGAGCCGCCTCAGTCAAGCTCGAGCCTTCGCTACTGCTATATATACTGATAGATATCTCACATCACGTTATGTGAGATCCACACTAGCAAAATGTGAGGGGGTGAAAAAATCCTGATCCTGGGTCGTGCTATTTATCACTGGCCGATGGACATATGTAGTTATTGTCGGTTGGTACACTGTGACCATGTTTTAGCGGTGGCGCACTTATGTACAAGACTTGATTTTTTTAATAGAATTATCAAGTTACCAAAAAATTTCAATGCAAATGTGCGTCCAACAAAGTAAATAAGCAGTATGTCCCACTACCTTAGTTAAATGGGCCAGAAAAAAGAATGGACCATTTGTTGAAAAAGTGAAGGCCCTATTAAACCCAATTGAATTAAAATCCGTTTTAAGAAGCCTCCGAATGTTGACTCGGCCCTAACAACGGAAGAACAGTATAGTTTTGGTTCAAATCGTAGGAAAAGGGTAGAAATTGTTCACATTTGATAGGGAGTTTTATGATCCATCCTATCTCAGTTTTAGGCAGTGTTTGCAAATGCTTTTACTGTGGCAAAGCACTTTTCTAAAGTACTTTTTTTAAAAAGTGTTTTTCCACCGCAGAAGCAGCCCCTCATCTGCTTTTGAAGTATGACTTAAAACAGCTGTTGCACCACAGAAGCAGAAGCAGATTTTACAAACACTCCAAAAAATAAAACAGCAGTGCAACAGTCATAAGCAGTTTGCAAAAGCTGTTGCAAACACACACTTACTCGATATGAAATTATGTTTGAGTAAAGAGATCACTAAGCTCCAATTGGAAATTGTAAATAATGTAAATATCAAAATATGGTTATTTTCTTTCTATAATAAAATTTTATTCACAAAAAAAACTACTATTAAAGTAGTTTAACTGGTATTGGGGGCCAAGATTTGATACTTTTAACTACCCCCCAAAAAAAACATCTCATATTCTCTTTTCTCAACCTAACACTAACAATTTCTCTAACCATGCAAGTGTTTGATTGTAGAAGTGGTTTGTGTGTTTATGGAAGAACAGTAAAAAAGAACAAGGATTTACGTAGTTCGGGAAATTGTCTACGACCACGGGAGAGTTTTCCTTTCTTATTACTCCTTCCACTTACAATGGTGTTTCTTCCTTATATATATACATGTGAGCATGATATGATATTCCGAATTATATACAAGTATGAGCATTTATAACTGCGCATGCTACGCATGCTTTCTTCCACAATTGCATGCTGCGCATGCTTATCACTTCAACAAATGGTGGCCTCCTTTCTTGACTATGGTGGCCTCCTTTCTTGACTTTCTCTAATGGTGGCCTCCTCTCTTGACTTTCTCAACACTCCCCCTTTAGTTAGACGTGGGATGATCAACACCTAACTTGCATAGTACATCATAGAATGCTTGACTGGTGACGACCTAGGTCAATATGTCTGCAAGTTGATCTTCAGATTTTACAAATGGTAGAGAAATGATTCCTCCCTCGAGTTTTTCTTTGATGAAGTGACGATCTACTTCCACGTGTTTGGTCCTATCATGTTGGACTGGATTATGAGAAATGTGAATAGCTGCTCGGTTGTCACACCTAAGGGGACATGCTTCGGATGGTCTGAAGCCCAGTTCAATCATCAATTTCCGGAGCTATAATATTTCGGTCAAGCCACGGGCTATGCCTCTGAATTCTGCCTCAACACTTGACAGTGCAACTACTTTTTGTTTTTTGCTCTTCCAGGTAATAAGATTCCCACCAACAAATGTGAAGTATTCAGAAGTCGACCCCCGGTCCACAGGATTGCTCGCCCAATCACCATCCGTATAAGCTTCAATTCTCAAGTGCCCATTTTTCTGGAAAAGAAGTCCAGTATCAGGTGTCCCTTTGAGATATCTCAAGATTCTGAGTATTGCATCCATATGATGGATTTGGGGTTTGTGCATGAACTGACTCACAATCCCAACAGCATATGCAATGTCCGGACGAGTATGTGAAAGATAAATAAACTTCCCCACTAAATTTTGATACCGGCCCTTGTTTGTACTCTCCGCCCCTTCAATGATTTTCAACCCGTGGTTCATCATCATGGGTGTGTCTGCAGGTTTACTATCTAATCATCCTGTTTCTGCCAAGAGATCAAGAACATACTCCCTTTGAGATATATAGATACCTCTCTTCGATCGAGACACCTCAATTCCAAAAAAATACTTTAACGCCCCCAAATCTTTCATCTCAAATTCTTTGAACAAGTTTCCCCGAAGTGTTTGGATCTCTTCTGTATCATCTCTAGTGATTACCATATCATCAACATAAATAATCAGACAGGTGATTCCTTGACTTCGGCTTCACACCTCTGGTCGACCGAGGTGGTAATACATACCTCGATGTAGTCGGGGCCCCTGCATCATGATCAGTCACAGAATCCATAAGAATAATCGGTGCAGTACTTACCTGGGCATCCATAGAAGACTCTAACTGGGGTAGTTCCTCTCGGTCTGAATGTACTATATCAATATTGTGGATGTCGTAAGGTGGTCCACCTGTGTCCCGGAATGACTCTCGTGCGTGAGGCACATAAGCCAATGTCGGAGATGATCCTGTAGCTGGTGCGTGAGGCACATGAGACGTAGGTGTCGGAGTGACGTGACTCAAATCTGGGGAAGACGCGTGAGGTGTCTGAGTTGGCTGCGGATTTGTGGCTAGAGAGGACAACACAAGCCAATCAAGGGAGTCGACTCCTCGAGCCTCCCCCTGACTTCTTGATTGACTCGGAGAGTAATAGTATTCAGACTTGACAAAGTCACACTCCAGTGTAGTGATCAGCTTGCGTGTTTGGGGATTGTAGCAGCGGTAGCCTTTCTGAAGTTTCCCATACCCCACAAACACGCATTTCTCCGCACATGCATCTAATATGGAACGATTCACCTTAGGAATATGCACGTAAACAGAACACCCAAATACTCGAGGAGTTAAGGACAGAGAGGGTGGAACCTGTGTAAAATCAGATAATGTTTGGATGGGAATTCGAAAACCTAAGATCTCAGTGGGTAATCTGTTTGCTAAATAAACAGCTGTCGAGACTGCTTCGGGCCAAAAAAAT
>JAOYMZ010049891.1:0-14127 GCA_025802335.1 Pinguicula primuliflora | reverse complement strand
TCTCTCTGATTCAGCCTCTCCAAAGGCCACTTGTAGCAGTTCTGGGCCAAGGTCTCCAATAGAGCATGAGCTTCATTATAAGATTTCTGCATAAACACTCCTTTGCAGCAGAATCCACATCCCTCCGAGTGTGATGGTCAAGGCCAAAGTAAAATGATTGGATTTGTCTCCAATGTGGGAGTCCATGGTTTGGACAGCTTTTTAGAAGTCCCTTGAAACGTTCCCATACCTCATATACATTCTCCTGGGGTCTTTGTTTGAAGGATTGAATCTCAGTTAAGATTCTGGCAGTCCTTGAAGGTGGAAAAAAGTGATTAAGGAATGTAGTTCTCAACTCAACCCATGTTGTGATTGAATTTGGTGGCAAGCTGTTCAGTCACTCCTTGGCTCTATCCTTCAGAGAAAATGGAAATAGCCTCAGTCTAATGGCTTCCTGGTCAGCTCCATGGATTCGGAGTGTGTCACAGATCTTCAGGAACGCATCTATGTGAGCACAAGGATTGCTCAAGTCAGTTCCTCCAAAAGTGGAGTAGGCTTGCATCAGATTGATTGTTGAAGGTTTGAGCTCGAAATTTTGAGCAACTATGGGTGGCCTTCTGATGGCAAGAGCAAGGGCTATGACATCAGGCATAGCAAAGGTTTCCAAGGGCAGATCATCCGGGTGTGGAACCACAGCAGCCATTGGTTCAGATTCTGTTTCTGAAAAATCAGATGAGGAGCTGCTGGTGTCAGCATCTGGGAAATGGATTGCCTCTTTCCTGTGAGCTCTTAATGCCCTGTCCAAGCGTCTTTCTACTGCATCTACACCAGATGGTGCAGGTATCATCAACTGCAACGAAACACCAGCAAAGATCAAGTCTCAAAATAAAAACCAGTAACAAATGAACATAAGTAAAACTGTGAACATGAACTTAAAACCGGCAACTAAAACATGTAAATGGCTATTGCTCTTCGGCAATGGTGCCAAAAACTTGATGGGGGCGTGCAAAGTGTACACGATCAAGTTATAATTTAATGCATGAGCAAGGGTCAGAATCCACAGGGAGCAAGGTAAACATGTTTCAGAAAATTGGTTTCAGTCATGATATCAGTGACTTTAGAGGTGCATATCTTTTGGATGAAAAATCCGATTGGCATAAACTAAAATGATTTGGAAACCTAAGGTGATTAGGTTCAATTGTTCAGAGACAACTTAGTCAAAATTGCAACGAAAACTGGTGTAAAAATTCAGTGAAGTGAGGTGATTCAAAGCTGCAGTAATCTTGCCTAAGCTAACATGCATCAATTCTGTATCTAGTCCTATCTATCAGGCTTTTCTCATTCATTCCACCACCAAAATCCTATATAGTCAGGTCCCTTTTGAGTCTCACTGACTAGTCTTCCTACAATGTGAGACATTTTGGCTGCACAGCTTCATCTCCATCCAATGCAAGGGAAAGAAAGCTCTATGGCACAGTTAGTTTGAATATGGCACCTAAAGCTAGGGGTCATCCCCCAAGGGCGAAGGTGTGGGTGTGCTAGGTGTTCTACTCATGTAAATGCATCACGCTAAATACAGGAGCTACGAATAAGTTCATGAAATGTGATCAATATCTCATAAATTAAGAAGGATAACACACTTATAGACATGAAATGAGATGGACTGATATTAAGGACTGAATATTCGAATCAAAATATGTAGCTAGGCTCAACTGAGCCTTAAATCTAATAAGCTTAGCTCATGCTAGAAGCAAGAGCTAATACAAATCAAGAAAAAGCTAGAAATACAGCCCATATGAGCAAAAGATCAACAGCTTCAGAAACTGGCACTCTGCTTCAGAAACTGACACTTTGCTTCCTCTGGATGAAGATGATTTTTCTGGTGTCGCCTCCCTCCTGATAAAAATTGCCCCCTCCTTCAAAGTGAAGCTTATCCAATGTGTAAGCCCTGGAGAGTGTGAGATTACACCCATGTCCCTCGGATATGTGCTGAGCAACAAAATTATTGAGGGGTAACAGTGTCTTTTCATCTGTAGGTGCACTGATTTGCTGATATTGCATCTAGAATGTTCTCTTGGAGGGCTCAAATGCAATAACTCCCTGAATGTAACTTGAAGGGGAACGGCTAAGGAATATTATGTCCAAATCTCAGATTTGTCCCTGCAGCCATTTGAATGTTATGCACCAATATGAGGGTAGGGGTGTAACTGTTTGCACTTTCTGCCAGAATTCGGATATTCTGTTATAACTCCTTGTGGAGGCTGAGTTTGGCTGTGAGTCCTCATGACATTTATAGCTCTCTTCTTGACCTAGCTCGTGGTGAAATTTCAGATTTATCCTCCCAGTGGTTTGAGAGTTATGCACACAACAATGTCACTGCAGTCTTTCCTCAGATTTTACCAGATTTGGCAAAGCAACTTTCTACCAACTTTTGGCCCTTTCTTCTTTTGTCAAATGGTCCCCTCTTTTGATCATGTGGATTATTCTAGAGCACCTGTGCATACCTAAGCATATATCACACGTCCAGAAGTCCCTTGGACATTCAAATTGTGCAGATAGCAGCAGCTTAGGTCTGGTTTCGCACATTTTTGACTTTAATTCTTCCTTTGCGCAGAATGTTGCATGTAGCCACTTTGGTGCATCCATTGCTGCTGAATGGCTCCAGAATGGAGCTGGCTCTTCTTTTATCCTTGTTCAGCTTGGATCAGGTTGTGCATTGGTGATATTTGGGGCTCGAGAACTCGAGAGCTGGGTGAGACACTGCCAGCTGAACTTGGCTCCTTGCAATTAATACTCCAGCTGATATTGCACCCTCCAGAATATGTGTAAAAAATGCAGAAATTCTTCCAAAAATCACTGGTTTTTGCCAGGTTGCTGAAAATAGGCTCTTGTCCTGCATTTGTACAATTAAGCACGAAATGAGGTGCAAAAAGAGGTGTTTATGTAAATAAATCAATGAAAATACATGTGAAATGAGCCTATAAAATGCATATGAAATAGGCTCATCATAGATTTACCTATATGAATGAAGAACTCGTGCACTAGAACTCATTCAAATGGAAGGCAAGCACATTCATAATGAAATCAACAAAGCTAGAACATGAAATATACGAATAGTTCATAAATGTCTACATAGTGGGGGTCAACCGAGCCCCAAAGTTACAAGATTAGTCTATGCTTAGGGCATGGGCTTGAGAAAAAGCTAGATAAATACAAGATAAAGCCATAATCATAATTAAATAAAGCTAAATCCAAGCTTCTCCCTTGTCCGAAATCAATATCTTCCCCTCTCCCCTTTGTGCTCTTCAATACCTGAAGGTATTTCTGTCTTCTTTATGGCCTTAGCTCCTTTCTTGAGCTCCCTACTTGAAACCACCTGAAGGTATGGAATATGAGATGTGAAAAGTCCTCTCAGTTGTATTTCAAGTTGGTCCCGTATATTGAATGGAATGAGGGTGTTGTATTGAGACTCCCCCGAAAAGTCTCTCTTCATTCTCGTGTCAAGCTTCCAAGAGAATCCTCCCCTCTTTTGTTTATTTTCAATGCATACGGATGTGTACCCCCTTAATTCAAGTATTCATGAGCCAAAACATTGGACCTAGTCAACCTTGGTGGGAAATGGTTGAATTAGTCTTTGTAAAGGAGTGAGATGTGGCTAATTCTCCACCACACAATCCTTATGAAGGCTAGTTGTAACGTGGCTCAATTGCTCCTAAGACATTATGATCTTGCCTTAGATATAAGAACACACTCATCCGAATACAATTGTGTAGCATCTTGGTCAAAATATTGCACTTGATCTTCACATGTCCATATAATGCCCAAATATGCATGAAATGAGTAGAAATCCTGCAAAATAGGAACATGTGCCTATTTTCTCCAAGTTAGCTCAAATAATCATCATTTAGGGCATTATATAAGTATTTTGGGTATAAAATGATAGAAAATAACGTGTAAATCAAGCTCCAAATAGGAGCTTATCAATATCGCAATGGCCCTTTTCTAAGAAAGAGGCATACACTCTCATAGGATATGTTTCTCGTTTGCAACATATATGGGATGCGGTCCGACATTGGAAAGAAATTTCTTCTCCTCCAATCTTAAGGTCATCCACAAGATTTTCTGAATATGAATCTCCATCAGAAGCATCTTTGACTACAATATTTGTAACCTGTTGATTTATTGGATTGATATGAGTATTTTATATTAATTTTTATTTTCTGTATAATTTAAATTTGTTCAAAGGGTATGTAGTCTAGCGTCACGATACTCACTCACCTTACACACACCTCGGATAGTGCACCGTTCCTATCACCGCAGTCGAGGTTCTCTCATTACGTATAACATGCAATTACGGGACTGCAGTCGAGGTTCTCTCACCTCGGATACTCGCTTACACGTATATGTGTTACGGGGCTGTAGTAAACTAGTATTTTCAAATGCAATTAAAAAACAAAAAATAAAATTAAAAATAAAATGTAATTACATTATTGCCCTCCAAAGTGTCTTTCCGCCTTCCGGCCTGCCCTATAATATATGTGTCTCTTCGTCTTCATACTCGCCCCTCGCTGGCATCAGTCGTAAAAGAACAACCATTCATATTTTTCAAATTCCATTGCTCACGGTGTATCGCCCTACCATACGTGCTTTACATGTGTATAGTTTCGAAATGGTGTGCTGTATTGCGCGAATCGCACAACCATACATTCTTTACACATTCCAAATGAAATGATTCTCGTGCCCTCCAAAGTATCTTTCTGCCTTCCGGCTTGCTCCTATATGTGTCTTTTCATTTTCATATGAGCCCCTTCCTAAGGGCGTCATTTGATACAAGCGCGACCATACGTATTTTTTATAAGCGTCATTTGCTGCAAAACTTCACAAAACACATAATCAAAATGTCTGGCTCGTACCAAAATTCTTCTCCATCCGACTGCTTTGGCATCATCATCCACTGTCCTATTGATGCGTTTCACTTTAACGTTCATCATACGGTGGCTGATGTCACCGCGAATGGCAGAGTCAGTTATGACTTTCTTTTCAAAAAATCAAAACAATCCATTCATTTGGAACTCGATAGAACATTCGTTCGGAACCCGGTAGTACATTCATTCGGAACTCGGTAGTACAGTCATTCGGAACCCGATAGTACATTCGTTCGAAATCCAGTAGCACATTTGTTCTTAACCCGGATAGTCGAGACTAAATTATCATCAACATTCTATATACTAGATTCTTCCTATTTAATATTCACAAGCAGTCCAGATACGATTAATTTGGTGACCATAGCGGCGTATCGTTAGACGAGATAGACGAACCATAATGCTGATCGACATCATCTTCCATTCTTCCTAAATTCTAAACGAAGCGTTCGCGACAAGCAGCTATTGGGCCCAGTATGTTAACTTCTGTCATACGGTGGTTGATGTCACCGTGTATGGCTCACTCTCCAAGTAATTCAGCCTGAAGGGCAAAGTCAGAGATGACATCAAAAAATTCGATCGTGCCGGACACACGATGCAGTTTAGAGGCAGAAGCAGCTAAGTTTGGTGATAAGCTCCAAAAAAGATGACAATTCGAGCTGCATTAGTAGCGTCCAGGTTATCCAGACTGAACGTATCGGGACATGCTGGATCATGGTGTCAGCAGTTACAAAGTCAAAAGCGGTAGTTGCCGAGATAAGGTCGTCGATTGCGGTGTCGAGGGCTGCATTGGATGCAAAATCGCCTGGTTCGGCAATGTTGTTGCATAGGGCGACAAGGTGTACGGCTTCGAAGACGAAGGCGGTTGCAAAAGCGACGATATTACAAAAGTCGATGAATGAGACGACAATAAGGTCGGAGGCGATCACGACAAGGGCAGTAACTTAATCGGCTAAGACTGCGACGGCGGCATCCATGTTTTGAACTTTTGAAATCTAGATTTTTTCACCGTCGGAAATGATACAATAAAAATTCTTCTGGCTGTTGACTTGATTACACGGTATTAAGACGGTTTAGTATTTTTTTTTCTTAATACTCTTTAAGTAAAAGAACAATAAAAATAAATTAAAAATAAAATAAAAAATTACATATCGAAATATGATTTTCGCGAATATTATTTATCCAATTATTACTGATCAGCGGAATTTGTCTGCTTGTGACGATCAAATTTGGGCGAGTGCAATGAGTCTGTTTCATTCCCACCATACAGAACACATCAGCAAGTTATTCTGTTTTGGCGTGATATGTCATTTCCAACTCATTGGCCATGAAAGAAGGACATGCGATGAGGGTTAACCTGCGGGGCAACTAGCAGTAAATACTAAATTCCATAGTGGATTGAATAAAAGCAATGCCACAATTGGCAAATAGTAAAACCTTGGGGCAATGATACAGAACATCAAATGTTCAAGCAACAGAGCTTCCATGTTGAAGATAGTCTTCCCTTGCAGTAGATTCCAGAATAACTAAATTTAACAGATGCATCTTTTATTTTCAACAAATTCTGAAAGGAAACCACTGCTTTCCCTTCCTCAGTGAGCATCAATGCCACCTCCCTTGGCCTCCTCCGTAGCTGCTCTCAGTTGACGTTGCTCCTCTTTGTAGATTCGGTTCCTGCGCTGGAACTGCAATAGAGGAAACAACGTCAACTAAAGGGTACACCGCATTGCCATCTTTGCCAGCCCGGATTGATGGAAAGCGGGTTGAGAAGAACAAAAGAACATAACCAACAGGTTAACTCTGAGGGTTCAGAAACATAGTTGAGGAGGTAACGGTCTTTATTAAACCGAAAGCATTCAAAATGTAAAGCTGCCGTTCATTAAGGTCCTACAGTAAGAGTTCGCAAAAGAGCATAAGAATCAAACTGCTATCACTTTGAGGAATTAGCAGCATAGTACTGGTCATTTGCCAAAATGCTACATTTTAGGACTTGCCCTGTATCATGCTCGTACCACTGCGCTTCCTTCATGCATACCAGTTACAAAGACACTGACAAATCAAAGAAAGTAATTATATGCCCCAAAAGTTCCTAATACACACTCCAGGGCAAGAGAATAATCTACAAGCCAAATCATTTCATTCGCCTCATTATATTACATGGAACTTTTTCATCACGGAGCATGGGACTTTAGAGATAAGCATATTAAGCGAGATTCCATCATATATAATTACTCAAATAAACACGCATAATTGAACAATATTTAGGTATCTACGGAAGATTTTACTATGCGATCAAGTTGAGAGTCTCCTCAAGAAACGAAAGCCTTTGCTCGTTCCATTTTAAGTACTTCTCAAAAAAAGAGAAACATTTCAAACATTTCTAATTTTCCAGGAAAGAAAAAGGGAAAACGTTTGAGTATCTTACTTCAAGTAATGTTTCGAAATGGGAACATTCCTAAGCATCGTTCACTGGATTTTGAGTCTTAAAAAAGCTTGTAATGATAGGTTTTCGAGATGCTTCTCTTAGGAAGCTCTAACTATCACAAATATAGTTGTCAAATTGTGATTCGAATCGTGAATCGAAATGATCAATTATTGAATCGTAAATCGAACTGAATCGTGAATCGTAAGGATCCAGTCATAATTTAAAATATATTAATATAAATATTTTGTAATAAAAATATTATAAATAAATATTATAATATTATAAATAAATATTATAATATTATAAATAAATAATTATTAAAGTTTAGTATTGATATTTGAATCGTGAATTGTAAGATTTATATCCCAAATCATACCCGAATCGTAAGATTCAAACAACTGTTGAGCATAAATGTTTCATATCTAAGATTTGAATCGTTTAGCTTTAGAATTGAATCGAATCGTAGGATTCGAATCGTGAATTGTAGTATTTTGATAATTCCCAAGAATAAGCAACTCAGTAAGCCTAAGGAACTATGGTTACATTTCCGCCAATAACATGAAATCCGAAGGTGGAGAGCAAGGGAAGTTACTCCAAATATTGTAAAAAAACACAT
Organism: Pinguicula primuliflora; assembly: GCA_025802335.1. Taxonomy (NCBI): domain Eukaryota; kingdom Viridiplantae; phylum Streptophyta; class Magnoliopsida; order Lamiales; family Lentibulariaceae; genus Pinguicula; species Pinguicula primuliflora. Next base: position 6,185 of record JAOYMZ010049891.1, on the reverse strand, counting down.
ATTTCAATTATAAGACGCCTCCAATATGTATAACCAACCAAAGATATTCTACTTTCTCCAGATCATCCCACGCCAGGAGTATTAACTTTTAATGTAGATTATCTGCTCATAATACAAACTGATCCCAAAAGGATGACCGGATACGCATCACATATAAGCAACTTCATTTTTCTGAATGGATTCTGAATGGATCCACGGTACCTTAAATTTGCTATTGCAGGTACAAGTAGATATTTGAGCACTCCTATTTCGTTCACGGATCTAATTCCTCAATCCCCAATGGCATGCGATTTACAGTCAAACGAATCTCGGATAGTAGTTCACAGATTTTACCCCAAATAAGCTCTAGATTATTTTAAAACCAAATCAAAACAAAAATTACCAAATCTATGGATTGCAAACTATGCATAGAGTTCCCAGGAATCATTTTTACCCATCATAAAGCATAATTAAACCAAGAGCTGCAATTTTCAACCTCGGCAAAATAATAATAAGAATAATGTCGAAGAACAAAGGGCATACCTCCTTTGAGTGATGGAGACATTCAAAATAATCTTCTCGCAGGAGTGTGCAATCCGTAGGCAACCGGCACCGTGACATGCATTCGCTGAAGTTAATCCAAAAATCATAGCATCGCCCCTTGTTCCCGGTGATTCCCCATCCGGACGCCATTTTTTCGACAGTTTCCGCCTGGTCTCTCGATGCCTTGGTCTTGCTCTAATTTGTTCGGTGATCCACAGGGTTGAAATTGGAAATAATAATAAATAATTATGTATAATCAACATATATGTACCATTTTAATTGAACTACATATATTTTATTGATGTATAATAATAATAAAATTGTTTAGTTCACAAATTTTTTATTATGTGTATATTGTATTTTATAATTTATCGCAGCCCGTGATTTCAAAATTTAGATTTTTTTTTTATATTTTTATAACTTTTTCCTTTGTTCCTCTTGTCCACAAATTCCCCTTTTATTGCTGTATTTTCTCAGCCCTTCTTTGGCAGCCCAATATTCTAGTATGGCAGCCCATTTTCCTTTTTTGCGACATGCATGCATCAGCATATCCTTGGCGGAGGAGTTTGCAATATTGTTAGCTTACACCCATGGACTGATCCATCTTAGTGCCTGGGGTGCTTGGCACCCCCAGCCCAAAGAAACACTTTATATATATATATATTGAAGAAATCAGAAAAGAAATCTTAGCCCAGTGGTAATCGTTAAGTTCGTGGAATTATGGTTGTAGGTTTGACTCCCATATGTATTTTTTTGTTCGATTTCTTTGATTTATGGTAGAACAATATATTAAATTAACAATTTAACAACAGCGCCACTAATACTGGTATTGAATAAGTAAAAGGTCTTCAATTCCACTACATTTTTTTAATGCACAACATAAAAATTGATAAAATAAATAATAATATTTATTAAAAATATGAGGGTAAAATAATTTATTTCCTCACTTTTAACTCCCTCAAGTACATTTCATGCTAGATATATTGAATGTTTAAGAAACTATAGTGGATAAAATGCAATTTTAAAATGAGAGTTAAATTCAATTTAGTCCAAACCACATAAGCATAAATTAGAATTTACTCGTTTATTTAGTCAATCGGACTTCGTCCTCGATGAAAATTGTCATAACACACCAGTGAATTTAGATTGTTTTAGTATCAATCCTTAGTATGGTTCATTTCAACACAAATATCATACAAACTATTGTTTGGTTTATTATTTTTTCGAAATGATATTAGTCCTTAGTATGGTTGCAAAAGCGAAATATATCATAAAATTATTTGCCATCTTATTATCCAAATAATTTTTGAGAAAGATATATTTTATCTAATGTAGTTTCATCAGCCGACAATCCAACCTGTGTTGTAGTTGCAGGTAGCATTAAAATCGATGCCTGCATTTTCCTGGTCCCTCCCTCCACTCGAGCAGAGAGAACAATAAAAAGCATCATAGCAGAATATTAGTACAAGCACAATTCAACTCGGAACTTCAATCCAGTTTTTCGCATTTTGTGTACCTTGTCGGAGGTGATTTGCTAACAACTAGCATTTCGCCTCTGTAGTTGGATAGACCGCATGTTGATTCACTGTTGGAATCAGGCAAGCAACCGAGGCAACAGATCATACTATTGGACTGTATCGTGCCAAACCTTGTTTGCGCCTTCTTTAGCAACCCTCATCAGTTGTAATGTTTTTTGTGACAACTCCTGTTCTGCCAAAAAATTGTGATCACCGGCTACTCTCGCCGGCTACATGTACCCATTTAGCAAGTGGAATAGCTATTCTCGCCGGTTCATCTTCCCCCTTGATCAGCTTAACATGGCCATTTTCCAGTAGCAGTTGCTTTATCTTAGGGTGTGTTTTGTATCTCATTTTTACTTTTACTTCTCATTTTCATTTTCATTCTCCTTCTCATTTTTTCCGTAGGAGCCTCAACCTTCCTACAGAAAAAATGACTTTTTTTGGATGAAAAAAGGAGAATGAAAATGAGAAGTAGAGTTCTAAAACACTAAACTTGAAATAATTTAAAAAATAAGGAGAAGGAAAAAAAAGTTAATTTTATAGAGGTACAAAACACACTCTAAGACTATAAAAAAATGCAATAATTCCAAATGGGCAACATGGACGAACCTTGATCCATTTTTGAAATAATTGAAAGACCGTGAAAAAGATTTCAAACTCTTCCTCTAAACGGGTGATGTATTTGGGCAATCGATCCTCACAATTCTTCCAATTGTTGTTCAAAAAAATTTCTATTGTGCACATACCAAATTTTTTGAATGGTTTCAACCCATACTGATTTTCGTCCTCTTAGCACAAGATCAAATCCATATGTGCTGAGAAATTTGATGAATTCTATGCCACAAATTCACTGCAAATTGATATTGAATATAGTAGGAAAGTGCATTGATTCTATTGTTGGTTGCATATATGAAACAAAATATTTGAATTTGTTAGGACTTTTTTAAAAAAAAATTGAGGTCTCAATATTTTTTGGGAACGAGCATTTCATTTTTAAATTTGATTTTAAAAAAAAACTGGAATTTCCGTTTAATTTTATAAATTGATAATCTTTTTTTTTGTTTTCCGGAAAGACGAATTTCTTGATTTTTTAGTAAAACTTTTTTGACCATTTCTCAATTTATGCATGCCATCCTTGTTGTGCAGGGGCCATGAACAGCAAATTGACTGCAAACATATAAAGACAAAAAAATTTAGTTCAGAATTCGGTGTGGGACAATTGAAAATAGATTTTGCTTACGCGCCTTCTGCTGGGCCGCTGAGTTTAGTGGACGTGCACATGAATTTGTCAAATTCCAGTAAGATGACTGAATACTGGACACATGAATTTAATCATACACAGTGTTGATTGTACAAATAAAGAAATTTTTTCACTCCAGATTCCAGCCTACAAAGAAATACACAAATACTTTGCCTTCACTTCTATCGATCCAGCCTTTACTAATGGTCGAAATACACGGGTCTTATCTCAGGTGTTGCAGAATTATCATCAACATATACGTAGCAAACCTGAGAAGTGAAGTCATCTTTTGTTGCAAGTGCTGCATCCAATACTGTGAGTAACTGGCACGCCTCTAAATCCTCTGATATATCAGGGAAATACAGAGTATTGCGAAGTGATGAGAATTGAGTTCTACAAATTCCTTGATGATGGTCATCATTGAAAGGGTGAAGGGTGAACTTATCATGAGATCTTTTGATGCACATTTCTCTTATTGATGCACTACCATCCAATCTTTGATGAACTATGCTGGCTAATTGTTCGTTGTTGATTTGTTTATTCTCTTCTAGGCTTGAATTCAACAGTAAGCATCTTCACGAAAATGGAGCAGATGCATCAAAAAGATAAGAAGAACGGATTATCATCAGCAGCAACATTTTTGCACAATAAAATGTTTTCACAAAGTACCGAGCTAAGCAGAGATGGATGGATTCAAGAACTGCACCTGCTGGCTGCTGCTACTTACGAGTTCTAAGTCAACGAACCCATCTTTCACAAAACATTATCTGGAGTTCTACACAGTATAATTTATAAACAAGCTTTGATTGATGATGATTCAATGATCTGTTTGGTTTCCCTTCGGGCAAGCCACACTTACTGATGTACAAAAATTATATTCCATGCTTTGGGTATTTTGCAATCAAAAGCTCATACTCTATATACATATTTAACATCCTTATAAGATTGATCCCTCAACTGAAAGGGGAATAAAGAATCTCTCACTAAAGAGATTCTTTAGATGATGCAATCAAAAGCACATGAATTGCCTATTCCAAAACAGTGATTGATGTAAGGGCATTCCTATATTTATATGGAAGCATGAGAGCTCATTGGCTAAACAAATGAGTCAAAGAAACCAAGCCCACTAAGAACAACCACTTCCACTTTTCAATCTGAACTAGTATTTGAGGTTTTACATGATAATCCATAACAGAACAAAATCAATGTATTTTACTTTACTAGTTTGCCACAGAATGCTCAACCACTCGCATTCCCCTGTATTCCAAAAGGTCAGCAATTGGACGGACACAATCAAGCTTCAAGAAATTGAGTTAAGGATCCACAATATCCATCCCGAAGTGGATCAAGGAGCGCTTATTGAAGAAATAATGGCATTGCTACCGAACCTGAGAGGTGTTGTACATTCAAGGCTCAGCATAAGAACTGATATGATTCTTCAGACCAACCACCCAAGCACTGATTGGAGATTTGCGCGGCACCAAATGCTCTCACCATAAAACCAGAATTGTGGGTTGCTGGCTGATGCACAGTATCCCACATTCACAATTGACGGTCCTTGACTCTTTCAGGACTTCTAACAAACACTTTCTGTTACTTTTACTATTCTAAATCATCATGGTCGGTTTTGACAATAAAACCATCCAACAATCAAATCCTTAAATTTATGGAATAGGAATGATAATTTGCAACATTAAAATCGCTTTTAAATTATTGAAACAATGGCTTTTAAGGCATGGTTGTGGCACAAAAATGATATGATAATGTACATTTAATTAAATAAAGAAAAATAATGTTGAATAACCATAATATTACACACAAAATACTATCATCTAAATACTGAATGTTAAACCTAAAATATGAGCCATAAAATGAACAATTTGTTTCACCATGCAGCCAAGGATAGCAAGTACCAAGGGTCATCCTTTGATCCAATAAGCTCTAGCTGATGCATCACTACCCAAGTTGTTCCTAGTCAGTAATGGCACCATTCTTTATCACATATGACTCGGAGTTGGTCAGGTGATGCAGTAGAAATGTATCTGAGGGAAATAGGGTGGAAGTATCATTTTCAATTGTGTAAGTTCTATCTAGTGAAAGGAAAGAAGTAGAAGAGGCTATCAAATTCAATATTAAACATAACACTTAACTTTCAATTAAAGTTGTAAATATCATAATGGTCGTTGCTGAGAAATAGAAATGGGATTTTGGGAAGATCATACCAGTTCCCTTCCAATAGAGAAGCTACGCCACAAGGCACTATCAGACACTTTATTTCCAATGTTCAAGCGGTGTTTGAGAAAGCGCTATACGGACCCTGGGCGGTCAGGGTCTGTTCAGTGCCTAAGCGGGTTAGGCGCCCTTCTAAGCGGGCTTTTAAGCGGCCTAAGCGATAATTCGGGCAAGGCGGAGGTCGACATCCTAGTGCCTAGTCGGTGTCTAAGTGGCCTAGGCAACCTACTTTCGAACAGAGTGTTCAAGTTGTGTCGTGCACACAATGTCTTGAAAGTGATTTTGCCACGATTGTGGTGCTAAGCATCAATACGTCGTTCGCTCCAAAAGGTTAACACAGCTACTTCCGAATACACGTGCACTCTATGATCGGAAGTTGGAGAGAGACACCCGTAAACCCTTGTTTCAGAGAAAAACCGACAGGTAGATGATCAATTATGCTAGTTAATCTAAGTTTTAATTTAGACTTTGAAGTTTTTATGTGTACTTGTGAGGTCCTTTAAGACCTTGCTCAGATCCTATAAGATGAAAACACAGCGTTAGTTTGACAGTATAAGCGATACACAACTGTAAATGTATCACAGATTCAAAACGAAGTATGAAACACGAAATCCTGAATGCCGAAGGTAGCCAAGGCACAGATCCGTCGGTATCACGATAGAGATCGTGAA